>VZTE01004781.1:3077373-3128441 GCA_013397775.1 Eulacestoma nigropectus
TCTCTCTTTCCCTCTTTCCTTCCTTCCTTCCTTCCTTCCTTCCTTCCTTCCTTCCTTCCATTTTTTTTTAAGGAAGACAGAAATGGCAAAAATTATGCTCTTAAGTTTTGTTGTAAAATATCTCTCCTTTTCAGGGAAATATGTTTTCTAGATGGATTGCCACCTGCAGAGTATACTATACGTCTTTGTTAAATTATTTTCTGTCTCTGCAGAAATAGCAGTTTAGTTTTGTAGTATTTTTTAAACAAAATGACTGAACATTTAGCACAATTATGTTCAGCACTATAATCTTTTTTTTTTTCTTCTTTTGTCAAGCCATCCTTTAACAGGGAATAAAAAATGAGACACACTGTAAGCTATTTTGCATAAATGAATAATTATGATTGCCACATATTGCCAATTGTAATTAGAGATAATAATGCTAAGGTTTTGGAGCTTTTACTCATGCATTGCTTTTCCAAGCAAAACAGAACTTTTGTAACATTCATCCAGTTAAGCGAACAGATTGGGTTTTCTCCACACATAGACACACACACACACGCATGCAAACGCAAACACACGTACGTGTTTTTCTTTTCCACTGCATTTTTTTTAAATGATAGCTTTAATTAGTTGAAGGTAAATAAGTAAATAAACGACACACTATAAATAGTAGGCTCTTAGCAAAATTAGAGGCACATTAAAGATAACACACTTTTGGGACTTGCAGATCAGTTAGCAAGTCGTCTGAGCATTAGAGGGAAATCGGCAGCTGCTTACAGTTAGCAACCAAAAATGCTGTTGGTAGTGTGTGCCTGTGCAGATCATTTAAAGGCTCAGTTTCCCTTATTTACTTTCCATCACCTCTGGGATTTGAGAAAGGGTTGTTGGGTCTTTTTTTTTTTTGGTTTGGTTTGGTTTGTTTTTTGGTTCTTTTTGTTTGTTTTTGTTTTGTTTTGTTTTGTTTTGTTTTGTTTTTGTTTTTGTTTTTGTTTTCATTTTGTTTTTGTTTTGTTTTGTTTTGTTTTGTGGGTGGGTGTGGGTGGGTGTATGTATGTGGAGAGGGGCTTGATTCCTGAAAACTGCGGAGTTTAGAAACAGTGTTAGGCATATCTGCTTGCAGAGCAAGCTGCTCACTGCTGCTGTGGTAAAACCTTTGCTTTAAACAGTTCTCGGATACTGTGCATCCACATTGACATTGAGAACTTGGCGTGGTACTAGACTAAAAAACAGTGCTGTTTAATCAGGTGTGGAGTGCTGGCTTATTACTTTTGCCAGCAGCTTTGTTTTACTTGGACTGCATAGCCTTGTAAGAATTCAAAGCCACTGCAATATTGCTGAAGAAGCTTTCTGAGATGTGTAACTAACCATAATGCTGTATCTCCAGGGTACTGAATGAATGCGGCAAACGAACTGTACTTTGCAACTGTCTCATTTTCCTAGGAAAAATGGACCAACTTCGGGAATTGTTGTTCAGCTCCCAGTCTCAGTGGGAGTTCTGTCTGAGCACAGACAGACTAGAGCCTAAACAATGAGCATTAAATTTGGCCCCTTCATCTCAGGATCTCCCAATTCTTTTGGAAATGTTAACAAATTAAGGTTCACATCCCCCACCCTGTGAAATAACCATGTTCCTCTTTCACAGATGGGTAAAGAGGATCGTGAATCAGGGACAACAACAAGAGCTACGGATCAGAAATCTGACTCTAGAGTAGGCTGCTTCATTGTCATTGTTCATTATTTTCCATAGCCCTGTTGATCCTCAGTCTCTCATTACGCTTCTTAAGAGTTTTCACAACTGGACTTGAGGGTGTTTGGACGTGATTTTCCACACGGATTATTTGATGCGTTTTCCTTATTCTGCACATCCTGACTTGACTTTGTCACTTAAACCCTGTTTGGAAGGGTGCTGCAGCCATTTCAGGTTACAAATCCCGCTGTTTTGCCTACCACAGAATGATTTAAATGCAAACATAATCTCTGTTCCTTGCCCTGCAGAAGATTTCATGTGGCGGCACATCTCACAATTAGGCCACACCTAGCTGAAATCTCCCAAAGGAGTGCTCTAGAAACTATTATCCTCTTGAGGGATTGGTAACCTGGCATAGATAAAAATAGGGGGAAAAGGAGAGCCAATATTCTCTTAAAATATATATTTGTAATGGAATTTGAAAAAGATTTGACTATTGCTGCTTTCTTTCTTGGACAAGGGATGTATCAAAATGCTCTCCAAGTAGTTTTTGCTTATCAGATTAATTTTCTTCCTTTAGAGCAGAATCTATATGATATCTTTGTATCTTAGCCAGAATTTTAACAGTTTTACAGGCTTATGTGTTACCACCTTCTCACCATGCAAGATCTCTCAGCAAGGTTGCTGTAACAGAAGACAAAGTTTTTGAAAAGAGAAGTATTGGAAAAATGCTTTCTGTATTTAACTTGCTTTAATATAATGTGTTTACTACTTGCATGAATTTCTAGTTGCTCCTTCTATTTTTCTCATATCTGCTGTTCTCTATTCCCTACTTCCTCATCCTCCTCTTCTTCCCTGGGCATACAATTCCTGAAACCTCATTCCCTTCTTTTTCTCTTAGCGGAATATTCTGCATCATTCCTTTCTTTTGCTTACTCCTTTGTAAGCAGATTCACAAATGGCCATCTTCTTTCTCTTGATCCTTTCTCTGCAGTGACCTTCTCAAGGCTGTAAGTTTGCTGATTTTCTCAGTGTAACAACTCAGAGTCATGTGCTTATTCTCTGTTTGAAAAACTGTTAACTGTTGTCTGGGCTTTTCTTATGTGGTGGTTCAGTATTTTCTTCTCTCTTTTTTGGTTTCTCTAGACAAATACAGTTCTGTGCTGTTACAGGTAATGCTACAAATATGACTTTTCTATCCCTTTAATTAAACCATTGCACCCCTTCTATTTGCATTGCTTGGACTGGTATAATGGCTTTTAAGGCTTTTTAGTTTATGTTCCACTGCTGTTAAGTTAATTTTCAAGCTATTCCTATGACCTCTTTTATTCTACCCTTCATTTATAGGAGAAATTAAACAGAAACATTCAGGGCCACTCCATTGTCTACATTTCAAAACCTTCTTTAAAATTCTCCTTGCCTTCCTACATTTTTCCAAATGTCATAAATTAAGTCTATTGTCCACCGCTTATCCTTCTTATCAATACTTTTTCCATGTTTCTTTTTACTCCCTGGATCTCCATTTGTTAAGCATTAATAACTTTCTTTATATTGCAATTGGAATCTCTTGCAGCTCTAATGATCACATTAATCTTTGAGTGATGCTGATTGCCAAGGAGATCTCAGTCTAGGACTGGCCATCTTAAGGATTGTGGAAATCCAAGCAAAAAGTTAATGTCACTTCAGTCTGTTGTCCTGTGTTACACTTATTGTCTGGAATCAAACATCTGCAAATGCATCTATCCTGCAACCTCATTATAGAGTTTGCTCAACAACTCTTTACTTCTCACGCGTGGTGTGACAAAATCCTGAAAAGTTGTCCAAATAAACTCCAGTCTTAACTACTCAGGAAAACACTTTCTATTTCATATATAATTGCATGCAAAGATCCCTGGCTAAAGATTCCTAATGAGCCTGAGGACTATATGGTGCAAGTCACAGGGATCGCTGGTTCCTTTCACACATTTTAGGCCACTCTGTGCTGCCAAGTTCACATACATTTAAGCTGAGCATACAAGCTCAGTTAAATTAATTCCCTTTGGTATACACTCAAGGCCAAAGACATGGAAGTACAGGCAAAAAGGAGGAGAATGGGTTTAACAGGGTGTTTGCTAGTGCCACTTTTTTTAGGGAATTTGTTTGAAATGAAAACTGAATAAGGAATCACACCAGATTACAATGAGGCTGAGACAAGGGGCAGTTTAATCTTTCTGTTTGTTGGCTGAATGGAGGAAAGAGGGTGAAATAAAGTCGCAATATCACAGAACATGCTGAGCTGGAATTTTTCTGCTGACACCCCCCTTGGAGCCAGGCATTGGCCTTATGGATCTGCCTATTCCTATCAATATTATTCCTTGTTACCAGAAGAGTCAAGGAAATCACTACCTATGCTCCTGATCCCTCTGCCAATCATCCCAGCGTCCTGAAGTCTCTTTTGATTGCCCTCGACTTCTCTTTGTTGTTTTGTCACTGCCAGTTTGAACAACATGTAGTGGATAGTAATCAGAGGACCTAACTAGACTGGAGACTTTTCCAGTAATGTCCCTTATCTCCCCTGGGAGACAGCAGACTTCCCTGTGAGTTGGGTCTGGTCTTCACATAGGGCCCTCTGATCCCCTTCGTAGGGAGTCTCCTACTACAACTCTCCTTCTTTTCCTTCTAACAGAGGAGGTCGTGATGAGGGGTACAGGTAGAGTTTTTTTTAGGGCACCCTACTATTCCTGTAGAACCTTTGCCCGCCTCATCAGTTGTCTGACCTTCTGAGTCCAGAGCCTCATACCTGTTACAGAAGGTGCCATTCCTACTTGGCAGATTCTGAGAAGGAGAAGGAATCTTCCTCCTGGCATGTGCTATGACCTGCTTCCAGGTCCATCTTCATTGGACCCTTGACTAATTCCCCTGCAGGGTTCTGAGTCCACCTGCTTCTCTGCCACAGTAGGAGTTTCTGACTTCCAAGAGTCTTGAAACTGTAACATCTCTGAAAGTAACTGGTCAGTGTCTTGCTAATTTGTTTGAATACTACATAGCCTGTTCACCTCTACCTGTAGCTCCTTCACCTGGCCACACACCTCCTCAACCACAGCACAGCTTCTGCAAAAGAGCTGTTTGTCGACCCGACCTTGCTAAGAGGCATCAGGCACTCTTGCCACAGGCAACCTGCGGCCTGGAGAGCTACACCTCCCATCAGCAGGTCTGTCTGTCTGTCTGGAGGCCTCTGACATGGCAGGGACCCTCAGAGCTACATGGGATTGAGCTTTACGGTGTGTCAGCACCATAACTGAGGAAGCCTTGAGTAGTACGCTAAGACCAGGGCTAAAAGGATCTCTTTGCTCTTCCTTACCATTTTCCTCACCCAAACAAAAAAGGGCTCATTTTAGTTAAAGGACATCTTTCAGAAACAAACAAACTTAGAAAAAGTAAGTAAAACCCACTCAAACCAGAAAAAATTGAGATTAACTCTGTTAGAGCGTGGTGCTGATAACCCCAGGGTTGCAGGTTCAATCCCCTCATGGGCCATTCACTTAGGAGCTGGACTTGATGATCCTTGTGGATCCCTTCCAACTTTGAATATTCTGTGATGTTTTGATTCTGTGATATGATGAATCACAGAATTACAGGCTGGTTGGGGTTGGAAGGGACCTCTGAAGGTCATCTGGTCCATCTCCTCTGCTTAAACAAGGTCCTTTAGAACAAGCTGCTGAGGACCATTCCTAGACAGCTTTTGAATATTTCCAAGGGTGGAGAATCCTCCACCTCTCTGGGCAACCCGCGCCAGTGCTCGCTCATCCTCACTTTTTCCTCAGTTAAAAAGTATTTCCTGATGTTCAGAGAGAACCTCCTGTATTTTAGTTTATGCTGTTGCCTTTTGTCCTGTCGTTGGGCACTACTGGAAAGAACCTGGGTCCTTCTTTACAAAACCTCCCTTCAGGTATTTATGTACATTAATAAAATCCTCCTGAGTCTTCCGTTCTCTAAGCAGGGCGGTCCTGGCTGTCTCAACCTTTCCTCATGGGAGAGATGTTCTAGTCCCTCCATCATCTTGGTGGCCCCTTGCTGAACTACCTCTTGTGCCTCCATATATCTGTTGTCTAGCAACTGTTGTGAAACACTTAGCCCTTCCCTTTTAAAAAATGCATTTTCAGATGAAAACACGCAACTACTTCATCACAAATGTGTGAATAGCTTTTATCAAACCAAATAATTTTCCAAAGGACAAAATATTGACCTTTTTCTTTAGCTCAAATTACATCAATGGATTTCTTGCGTGTTTTTTTACAGACTACAGATTTCACAGGTCAGCCTTTCCTTGCTATACTGGTATAGTCCCTAGATAACTTCAATAAATTAATACAATCACTTCTGGTTTACAAAAGTGTAACTCTTCTGAGATTTTGAAATTGATTATAATTTCGTGTAAATAGATTGTGTTTCTCTTTTACAGGAACTGAATTTAAGCATTCATACTAATTTGTTTTCCTTAGTGTTATTAATGAATTTGAGGCTCCTAGTATTTATAACATTAGCAATTATTCTTAATGATTATCATTGTTCGGGGAATTTTTCAAAGTATGAAAAATGCAAGTAAGCACCCGAGTGAAAGAAAAAACTTTTGCCTAATAGTGTTAGTGGATCCTTTATTTAAAATATATAATCCATCCTCATTTTCTGGCTGTCTTGATAAACACATGAATAAGAGATAATGTTTGACTGGGAGCTCATGTTTGCCTTGTCTTTTTAAATTAAATTTAAAAATCTCTCCAAAAATAATGATTTAGTATCCTCCTCTTTCTTATTTTCTGGTTAGCTGTATTTTTTTGCCTGCAATAACAAAGCCATGAAAAAAGACAGCAATCCCCTTGCTCATGTGATATAATTCCACACTCTGAGTGTGAATACTGGCAGATCAGCAGAATGAGCCATCTGCAAGCTATAAGCTGTGTCTTTGCATGAGTAGATTTAGGATAAAAAAAAATTGTCTGACCTGGAAGCCAAACGTTACTTGGCATCTTTACCAGAGATCCCTGCAAGGCCAGCCACCGCTTGTGCTGAATTTGTGTCCTTTCTAAAAGATACGTCCCTCCCTCTTGCCATCATATTTTATAGTACATTTACATAAGCGCACACACAGGGCTGCACCACGGGCCACTTCAGAGATGCTGTACTGCAATTTAATGAATATCAGACTTCATAGTCAGTCTCTGTTGGATTGCCATGCTGGTGAATAATGAATATCATACTGCAAGGTTAATCCCAAGTGGCCAGTTTCCTGGTTTTAACAGGCTGGGTGTTAGTCTGAAATGCTTGTAAATGCCTACAGTTCATGCATTGTGCTGTGTAGGATCATGCACCTCTAAATCCTCACCTTACTCAGACCAGTAACTCCTGCTGAAGTCAAAGGAATGAGTCAAGGATGTAGCACAAGATGGATTTGTTCCCGCTGTCTTCCCTCTCCACCCGGCATCCCGGTTATTATCTCCCAAGCTGCTGAAGTCCCACCTCAAACAGAAGAGTTATGCACTCTGTCAGTTTTTCCTTTTCATGTGTTGCTGTCTCCCTTCTAAGCTTGTTCTGCTGGCTCTGACATCCTGGTCCTCTGAATTATAGCTTGTGCTTTCAACTAATGAAGTCGTTGGCAGCATTCCCATTGCCTTCATTCAGAGAATGATCCAGCTGAAATAGTGCTGACTCCTGAGAGCTCCTGAGCCCTTGTGGCATAAACGTGAGCTGCAGAGTCACAGGATTTGTAAAGATTTGTCCCTAGACTATAGAACATCTGGGACAGGTAGAGTCTATATTTTCAAATTGTTTGCAAAGTGCCATTTTCACCTGATGCAGTCTAGAAATTATTAAGTGACAGTAACCCTTGTCAAATGACACTAAATCTCAAACTCATGGTATGAACAAGGAGCACAGATTAGCCATTTGCTTTTATTGCTCTTGTGGAGATGCATGTGGGAAGGAACTAGAACAATACCTTCAAAAAGTAATCCTTTTTCCCCCTGTAGTTTGTCTTTTTGGCTTCCTTCTCTATTCACCCCAGTGGGAGAACTAGAATCTGATCAAACCTTCCCAGTTGCTCTAGCTAAAAGTTATTGCCTGCATAGGGTATGTGTTCTGATCTCCTGCCCCTGCTTCAAAAAAGACCTGTTTGAATTGCATTAAAATTTTCCCTCCCATTGAACTTCAATGTCAGCAAAACCAGATTAAAACAAAAACAAATGAAAAAAAATTCCTTTCTCCAGCATTAAAAGACATAGAGATTTATTTAATGTGAAATACTGTATTGCACGATCCTTCTTCTGCAATTAAAGAGAGCATTAGTGCTGCGTCACTGCTCTTTTAATATAAACTATAACAAGCTACAGATATTCTCCGGTCTTGGGACTGTAGGTGATGACATCCTTGCACAACAAAAAGAAAAAGCAAGTGGCTGGCCATGCTATTAAAGTGTGATATAGGCATGGCAGATACTGAGAGGGAAATATTTGATATATAAATGTATGGACATATTGGCTGTGGAGAACAGACCTACAAAAGGAAATTTCAGCATCTTAAAGCAGGAGGTAACAGTGAATCTGCGATGGGGAAATGGTAGCTCTCTGATGGCTGTTGTTGCTCTGCTGGGCACCTGCTTGTGTGAGCCTGGGAAACGCTGGCAGTGTTTGGGAGGGCAAAGTTGACGTTCTTTATGCTTTTCACCTCCATACATCATAGTGACTTAGACCACTTCCCCTTAAACTGTGTGCACTGTTGGCCATCTATAGAATGGGGCCTTTGTTCTGCCCACACTGATATTTATGCAACATCCATCTTTGTGCTTCATGACATTTAAATCACAGAGTGCGGGGCTGTGGCTCACTCTAATAACGTGGTCTCTGTTCTACCTGCCCTCTAGAGACTGAGGCCACGTTTTGAGAAAACTGGCCAATTATTCTATTTAGGGAGCCGTAGCAGAAATGCTACAACAGAAGGAGCAACAACTTTATAAAGCATATGTTGGTACCAGTAGAGCTCTAGGTACCTAATGCTAAGCAAGCTGACAGCCCCATACAAGCACCTTGCTTCCACTCTGTGGATTACCTCTCCCACTTTATCCCTTCCATGAGAAGTTAAGGATGCAGAACAACATTTAATGCCAGCAATAACCACATCCTGCCTTTCAGCAGAGGGAACAGCAGGCAAGTTCTCAAAAACGTAAGCTAGAAATTGGATATCCAAGTAGGTACTTAACTATATGTCTACTGTGCTAATTTCCTAAAGAGCTTAATGGCAGTCCTGGAGTTTGAGGTCAGGCATGACAGCAGGAGAGGCAGCCATGTTAAGGGTCAAGGGCCCCAGGAGGCAGAAACTTCTGCCCATTCCCTGACTCATTTAGACAGTGCTTACCAAGAGTTGAGAAAGCTCATTAAGATGAGGAATAAAAGGAGAGATGTTGGCTTTAGAGCAAGGAGAGCTGCAGCATGGGAAAATGGCCCCTGCAGCTCATATTTTGTGAGAGATGGTTTCTTTTTCTTTTCTTCTTCCTTTTTTTTCCCCCTGAATTAATAAAGTCAGCCTGAGGGAAAAGCCTGAAAAAGATTTTGGCAGGATGTTAGTCCTTCCTGGGTTAGGGAAACAAGCCAATAGCCTTACAGGCAGCTGACTCTTTAATCACATATTTAGTATCTGGGAGAAAAATATTCTGAGGTAGCTAAGTGACCTCTAGAACCAAAACCTATTTCAAATGTTACTCAGAGATTTAGGAACCAGGGTACCGTATGAAGCCCATCTTAGGCCTTCTAAGGGCTCAGAATTTTATCATTCCCTAAAGTTTGGTGGGTTTTTTTTTGTTTTTTTTTAGTTCATTTTGTTTTGGTTTTGTTTTGGTTTTTTTTGTTTGTTTGGGGTTTTTTGTCTGTTTTGTTTTTGTTATTGATTGTTTCTTTGGTGTTTTTTTTTTGATTTCTGGTCCTGTGACATTTTGTAACTGAGACTTTGGATTCTGTATGACATTGTCATGTTTGAAAATACTTACTTTGATTTTTGGTTCCCAAAGTTCCAGCTGGGCTCAGTTGGTTTCATGGGTATTCAGACCCTTTAGCAACCTTTCAAAGCACGGAACCATGGGTATAAGTAGTTGAACATAGACTTCTCTCTCCAAGCATAGGTTAAAGTATGAACATAATGAATGAAAACAAAATATGTTATTTCTCTGTTCAGTGAACTATCTTGAAGCACAAATCTAGACTGGGTCCACAGAAAACACCATGTTCCCGTTTCCCTTATTCCACCATTACTGAGAAAATCTTTCTCAGATTGACAGGGACTACTCAGTCATCCACACATGTCTGAAAACACTTTGAAGGGCTTCAGGAACATGGGCTATGTGATCGCTAGAAAAACAGGAAAAGTTGGGAACCAAATAGTGAGTGTGAATACATGTAACTGAGTGCTGTAGTTCCTAAGTGGATGCCCCTACTACCTGTAATCACTTTTCTTTTGCAAAGCGTGCTCTCACAAGAAAATGAGAAATTACTGAATGCAGTTAGCCAGCTTTCCCCAGAAGGATGTTTGAATCCCACAAGAGAAAGTTGGCTGAGACTACACCTCGGTAGTCTGTTCTCGGTCTAGCTCTGGAAGCAGGGGCTGTTTTGAGGTTGTAGGATGGTTGCTGCAGTTGACTGTTTAATGTGATGAAAACATGGCCATATTTTGACTTTTCTCTTTGTTCAGATGGATTTAAAAGTCTGAAAAACTGAAAAAGGTAGTAGCTTTCATATATGCAGATGTGACTTAAAATGGTGATGCTAATGTAGCCATGTGTGCAACATCAAAATATGTAAAGGGCCCTGTGGTCAAAAGCCAGCAAAATTATAGAAAATGTAAAAGGAAGGCCTTTGTATTCTTATTAAATCTGCAGTTTAGCAGTTTAAGTTCTGACCTAAAGGAGAAATACAATCACTCAATCGTTGCTTTTGGTTTCTAATTTAAAAACTTTCCCAATTTCCAGAAAGTGCTGGAAATTAAAAATCACCTTTTTTTTTTTTTTAATTAATAAAAACACTGGGAAAAGTGGAAAGTTATGTGAAATCTCTTACTAGACATCTTGTTGGAGAGTTTCCTTTCAGCAAAAGTAATAAAGTAATCTGCTAGAGGAATTCTCTGTGGGATAAAAAGAAAGTGAAATGACGAAACATGGAGTAGCACCATAGAAATTTGGAGCACATATTTTAGAAAGGGAATTATTCTGGACTTCTTTTGTGCCTTTGCAGCCAGAGATCCATGTAATGACAGGAGCAGAAAACCTAATGCATGATTACCTGTCTGTTTTTCAGATTTCTTTATTTTGCATTTACATTTGAAACTGTTGGAAAGCATGGAACAGCAACCACTTTGCGAAAACCATGCCTTCGATGACTGGTACCCCTGAGAAGATTAGGCAAGTTCTGACCACAGCTCCAAACTGCTAATGCATGTGTGGCAAAGAAGAGGGGAGGAGGAAGCAGAAGGTCAGCTACTGAGAGCACAGAATTCCAGCACAATTAGGCGTGAACAGGAGTGGTGGCAGAGAAGAAAGCTGACTGCACCACGTGCGCTGAGATGGGGCAATATCAGGTTATCACATTGTAGTTAAGTCAGGAGCAGCAGCTGCCAGCAAAACCAAACCTAGTTTGCTCCTTGGCTGAAAACTTAAATATCAACACCCTTTAATTATGCATAAAAAGATAAACAAAGCTAGAAGCTTTAAAGTACTGTTATTAATTACACAAAATGTTAGTGAAAGGTTGAATTATTCATAGTTATAGTTCTCAGGGGTTTCTTGATTAAGGGAAATAAGAAGAATTTGTTGCGAGTATCTCATTCCACATAGCTTTCTCAGTTTGCCTAATCCTAGAAACAGGGATATATTTTAAATGTCAGGTCTGCAAAAAACGCACATATCTGCTAGTTCCTTAGCAACCTTCTGGGGTATGCCTGCATCTACTCCCATAAACCCTGCATATCGAAAATCATCTCCAGTGGGTTTCCAGGGATCAGTGGATTTTGCCACAATAATAATACCATTTATGTGCAGTTAGAGTAAACAATTTTATTTACTTACAGGGTCATTGCTGTGTTTTGGGTTTTATCAGAATGTTTTTCTAGGAAAATAATATGTAAACACACTTCATTCTGTATGAATGAAGAAGGCTGTAAGCTGTACTAGCTGTACACAATTTTGCAGTAACTGAAAACAAACAGTGCTCCTTCAGAAGCCAAGTTGTTCTTGTCATAGCCCTGGCCCTCTTTGATCTCTGCATTTTAGCTAGAGGTAGTAGCCAAAATCAGTATAAACTTCTAGAAAGGAAGATTTTAAAAGAACAATATGTCTTTATAGTTTGTGCAATTTCCTCTTCAAAAAGTTTTCCTTACAGCACGTGTGCCTTAGATTTATCATAGTGGTATAATTTATGAGTGATCTGAACCTTATCAAACAACCTCATACTTTGGCAACTTGCATAAGGTAACAGACCGAGGGATGGTTCAGCTGAGTAATTTTTACTCATGTGAGTAGCAGAAACCAGCTGGAGCATGGAGTAAGGGTCCCTCGCCTCAGACAGTGTTTTCTGGATTCAAATTGAGCTCAAAATATTCACTGCAATCAGGAATGTGTGGGTCTCATCCAGTAGCTCATGCAGTGCATGTCAAAACCTTCGCCGAGTGCAGCTGAAGAGCTTCTGTTTAGCTGCTCCTGCACCTGTGTTTTGTTGGTGCTGTTTTGACATGAATGCATGCCAGTATTATTTAGTGTATCCAACACTCTTCCACAAAGAGGAACTTCAAGACTGGACCTCCTTACTTCTGGTGAAATTGATGGAGTTCAGCTTAAGTCCTTGGAGATGTTTTTATAAGGATAGCAGTGGCAGGACAAGGGATAATGGCTTTAAACTGACAAGAGAGTGGGTTTAGACTAGGAAGAAATTCTTTACTGTGAGGGTGGTGAGGCACTGGGACAGGTTGTCACAGAAGCTGTGGATGCTCCATCCCTGAAAGTGTTCAAGGCCAGGTTGGATGGGGCCCTGGGCAACCTTATCTCATTCAGGACATTTTGCCCAAAGTCTCTTCCAACCCAAACCATTCTATGATTCTATTCTATCTGTGGCATGTGAAAATATAATCTATTAATGTTAATAAACAGCTGGAAAAATCCTGTCTTTAAAGTCATGGAAGGCTTTTTTGTTTCCTTCACAGAGTCAAATTCACACTAAATATTTTTTTTTTATTTAGGATGAGAAGCTCATATTTACGTACAACTTTTTCTAACAAGCAAATAGCAAGTCATAGTGATTTTAAGTCACATTTGAGTATGTTATGACTTAGAAAGACAGCAAAAATCACATAGGTCAAATATACGAATAACTGTTTAAATAAATATAGAGACTATCTGTAGAGATAGATATAATATATATATGTGAAAATATATATTAAATAAATAGGATGCGTATATAGTCACATAGATTTGCACATCCATTTAAATAACTTTTACATGGAAATAAATATGACTAATTTTTGATGTGAGGAATGCTCTAGCTGTCCTTTCACATATTTGTATAATAAGGGTGAAATTGCATTCACACTTTCCTTATCAAAATTAATAACATGTTTAACAGCATGTGAATAAGATCTTTAAGTAGCTTTTAAATATAATAAAAATTACAGTTTACTGTTCATGTGTCAGTTTCTATACAAAACAAAGAAGGATTTAGTTCAGGGTTGCCTTTTTTCTCCACCCACTAGATGGTATTTCTGTGGCTACAATCACAAGACATGTGCTTGAGAGAAGAGAAATCTCATGATGTGGTTTATAAGAAAGAGATGACAAATTTCCAGCAGAATTACCATTTCCTCCAATGATGATGCTGGGCTGGGCATGAAGCTGAGTCCCCAGGCAACCTAATTATTGCAGCTCCTGATAGCTCACTTCAACCAAATCTGTAATCCTGTTGATCCTATTCCCCACCTGAGTGGTTGCTTGGTCACCTTTGGTTTAGCAGCTGGTTCAGAGGATGAATCTTCTTAAAATAAATGAAGTCATAAATAACTGCTATAGATAGCTTGGGCAGCAAAGGATAAATAGGAGGCATGTAAAAGTTTTCATGAGATTTGATATGGGGTTTGATAGTGCTCATGGTGGGGGCCAGTGTCCCTTGTGTTGTGAGTTTCCCTTACACTGCCACTGAGGGCTTGTCAGCCAGGTAAGAGTGTCTGTGCCAGCTGCTGTGCCAACTGGCCCCATGTTGACTTCTTTGGCATGTCTGTGCTGTGCAATGATGTGGGGCAGAGGTGTTGGGATTAAACTTGCCCTGAGCTGTTACATCCACACTGTGTGTTGCAGCATCACGCGGAGATATTGGCTAGAGTCCCATCAACAGTGTATTGCAATAGTATTGTTCCACCAGCTCTGAGAACTCTTCTCTCCCTACATTTTCTGTGGTAGGTTGGTCGTTGTTACTCACACACTTCTCATTTTTGATCATTTCAGCACATTATTTCATTTTAGTTGTGACACAGTTACACAAACTCAAGCCAGCAGTTACTGAGAAAATTATCAAAACCTGAGCTCCACACCAGTACTCAGAAAAGTTAGTGTGGTCGGCAAACCTATTACTATTAAGTTTGTTGTGTGGATTAGAGTTTCTCCTGACTGCATCATCTCTGATTTCATAATGTTGCATCCAGACCAGAAAAGAATCTTATTATGGAATTACCCTTTTTTAGCAAGTCACTGGAGCTTGTTGCCTCCAAGGATCATGTGGTTTCAGGATAGATTCGCTCAGAAGTGGGTTTCAGCTAACTGGAGACATCCCATGTGCTCTCTGGGAAGTCAATCTTGTGCTGCTGTGTCAGGGGAACCGATAAAGGATTGATTGACCAGCTTTGCCCTGAATAGGGATAATAATTTTCTTCCTAAACTTCCACCCAGTGCTTTGGCAAGCAGAAAGCCTGTACTAGTGCCAAATGTGTTACTACTTCACTAGCAGCAATGACATGTGTGCCTGTTCTGCATGATCCTATTTTGTTGCTTCTTCTGTTGGCTATGAACAACTCAGATAATAGGAACCTCATCCCTGCATCTCTCTCTCGGCAAGGTGGGCTTTAACCTAAGCTTTGAGCAGATTTTAAAGAGGAAGAGGAAAAATACATCAAAACATCAAAAAGCAAAAGTACATTAACAGGTACTGACTTGGTAAAAAAAGAACAACATGTGCTGTCTCAAGGGCAATAAAGGCCATATTGCTGTACTGGGCTTTGCACATACATGAGAACCATTGGAAGGTGGAGGCCACCTTTACTGCAAAAAGCTGCCACAGTGTCTCAGGATATTCTCAAGATACATGGATTGTGCCACATGGTGTAGTACTTATCAGTCCACAAGGGTTTGGCTTCTGCCATTCTGTTCTCTATTCTGTTCTATTATCTTCTATTCATCACCAAAGGAACACTCAGTGAATAGCTAAAATAAATAAAACTTAGCAACAGATTATTCTTTCTTGCTGTCTCATAGAGAGAGAATCGTGAATGTAATATGTAATTTTATTTTAAGCAGCTTTCATGTATTTCTTTTGTGACCTCAATTTATAAATGTGCACGGAATTAATTCATCATCTCCAGACAGGCTCCTCAGATGAGGACTTCTACCTTATTGTATGTTTGAATACAATGTTACTGCAATTAACAGAACTCTTTCATAATCCAGTTCAGCTCACTGCTTTATTCTAATTTTTGACAGGTTTTCTTCACTGCTTGTGCCTGTGTATATTACATGTATACAGACACACACATATGCATAGTATATAAAGTTAGCAAAAATATTCATTGTTGTGCAGAAAAGGGGTCAGTGTCCTGTAGGTGCTATGTGCAAGTTGTTTAAAATTCACTCTGTCTTTATCTCCAATATTTTCTCACCTGCTTTATTCAGTAGAATGCACATTTTTAAATGACCAAGCAGGGAGTATATGTCCTTTTTACCAAAACTTTTTTTTCCCTTCTGTGCAGCAGCAGCTGCCTGCCATGTTATTGTTCTTTGTTGCTAGCAGGCTTTTTGAGTATGTGCCAAGGATTTCGTGTGGGGAGCAGGACGATTTGCATCTGAATGGTGAATGGCAAGGCTGGGCGTGGGTACACTCAGCCACACCAGGTGAGGTAGAACAGCCTCTTCCAGCTCACCTGGAGTAATTAATTCAATAAAAAGTTAATTACAATGAAAGGGAAAAACAAACCTCCATATAACAGATGGTAAATTTTTAGTGTGATGAAAACTAAAAGGATTTTCTTTTTAAATACCAGTATGGTGTGCCCTAAATGGTATACAAAATTCTCTTGGTATATATTCAAGTAATTTCATATGTCATTTCTGTATACTGGCTCTGCTGTGCTTTTTGATACATATTTCCTTCTGTTTCAGATATGTGTGAGTTCCTCTTCATAAAATTTTTCATCAACACATAGTACTCCTGGTAGAGTATACTTGTGGCTTGGTTGCTGGAGGAGTTACAAGTCTTCCATGTCCATCCGTCACTCCTAGAAACTTTTGAACCTGAGAGTCAGGACATCACCCAAATTGCAGAGAGGAGCAGATGCCTTGTGAAAGCTGAGGCTGGGCCACAAAGAAAAGCCTTGTCCACTCCTTTATCCAGAAAGAGCCATGGCTTAAAGTTTAGCCCTTTCCCAAAGTGTTTGACTGACGCAGCGGGTGAGAAACTGGCTGGCCAGTCAGGAGGCAACTCTGTGGCTGGGCAGTTTACACACGGTACAGTCCACATGCATCTTCTGCTTAGCTGACAAAATTGGTTGAAAATATGGAAGAAGAGAAAGAAAAATATGTTGAAGATGGGCACAAAACCATCCTTTATTAGAGATTTTCACACATGTTGATGGAAGGGGTCATAAAAGTTAAGGGGGCAGAGCTGGGCTTTTAGTTGAAATAACCTTGAGAAATGGCATTTAATTAATATCAATTCTTGTAGAATAAACTCTTTCTTAACAAAGAGAAACAGTGTACAGAACAGAATTTAACTGTGCTAGAATAATGTTTAAAAGACTGAACTCAAGGTTCCTTGCTGCTTTGCAAGCTAGCAACATGTTTATAATGATTACTGTCTCAAACTTTCAAAAATGAGAGATACATATGAATGCACATTAATCTTGGAAGAATCCTGATTTTTATAAAATATTGAGCTTCCACGTGAGAAAGATGAGGTATTGACCTCAGTTCCTTCTAAGGTCATCCTTCAATATCAACTGCTACAACGGATCCATGATTAAAAGTATTTAAAAATGAGAATATTGTGCAGGCTTAATCTTTTTCAAAAACTTACCAAGTCATCCCTAGTGCATTTTGCTTTTCTTCCCTTTCACCAGCTCCAGTAGAAGGTTAGGTTCTTTTCAAAAAGCCTGATGGCATCAGACAGAATATATGTTGAGCAGGCAGAAGAAAACCATTGCTGTTCTCAGTGATGAGTCTGATCCTACACCAGTTTAATGCTTTCCATCGAGCCAACACATACAGAGCATTTATCAAAACTGAAGGTTTCCAGCTGGAAGAACTCTTTCCAAAATACTGCCAAAATTTTCCATCATTTTCAGAACTACATCCCCAATAGCAGGCTTAGGAAATCCTGGTCCTATTGCTGTCAGTAGGCAGACTCGGTATCCTCTATTGCATAAGGGATAAAAGGAAGGGAGGTGATGATTTCTTCTACAAGATAGCAAATTCCCCACATACTCCCACCCCACCTGCAGGTAATTAAAAGTTGCTGGTGTAGTTAATCACACTGATAGTGTAGACAGACTTCAACCACAGACCTGGGTGGCACGGCTGGCAGTGTTGATGGCACAGCCCAGGTGTATTCAGCACCCTCCTGGGGATCCTTCTTGCCCCTGCCTTGCTGTGGCTCCAGGCACCTCTGACAGCATGGAAACTCTGCACCAGCTATCAGATAAGATGCTCTGCTGTCTAAGAAATAGCAAATGTAGAGACATGCTATAGCGAAAACACACATTGTGATTTTGCTGCAAACTACGTGCTAAATGATTTTGACATGAATGTTTTACATGAATGTATATACAAGGGGAAGCCTGGTGACACTCTGTGTCTGCTCTCTCCGATGCAGATCTTCTGTTCCGCACAGAAGGTGGCCAACAAAGGCACCTCACACAGTGAGGCTTGATGTGTGCTCTGTAGCAGTCTTGCTGTTTGCTACTGTCCCGCACTAAGTTTATTGAATGTTGTTTAGTTTTCCAACTGGAACAAATAAATCTGTCAGTATTTTAACTTAAGCTTGTTCTACATGCCGCAGTTAACAATCCTTAAGCCTCTGTGTTTGATATTGTATTTGGAAGCTCACTTCATAATTATAGGTGGGGCTGTTGGGCTCCTTGTTATTCAGGCTACTCTGGACCTGAACCAAGGTTTTGTAATGAAGGAGACAGTTGTCTGAGGGACCCTTGCTTGACTGTTTGTCTGATAGACCTGCAAGATGTAGGTGCACAGGGCAGGGGGTTGCACGTGAAAGAGATAACTTTCATAGTAAAGGCACTTAAGCATTGCCCAGATCAGTAGGATTCCTTTTCTGCCCTTACCATCAGATTCTCACATTTGTTTTCAGGGATGATTTTTGATTGTGGTATCTTCTTTTGTCCACCCAAGGTGAGAGGTTAGAACAAGGTCAGGAGAAATACATCATGCTTAGAGATGTAAATGGTAGCACTCTGCTTGAAAACATCTATGAAAACCAGTGGCATGTCAGATCAGGTACCCAGAACATGGTTTCACGTAAGATCTCAACCTTTCTGTGACCCACATCCTTATTTGTAAAACACAGATAATCAATTGTTGTCTCAGGAGGATATTATTTTAAAAAAGAAACCAAAACCAAGCACTGATACCCATGGAGCACAATAATGGTGAAGGCACAGAAAAGATTATGAAAAAATTATCTCAAGAGTTAAATAGAGTTCCAGCTGCAGAGCTGGGGACCTCACACAGAGTAATAAGGAGAAAGAGTTATTGCAAAGTCACTTATTAAATGTGCACCATCCAGTCTGCTCCAGATAAGGTGAAATTCACTTGATAATAATAGACTTTAATTACTCACATGCTGTTGTAACACACACAGTGTGGCTGAATTAGATATGTAGATAAAATCTGAACTTCCAAACTTTCGAATGCCTGATTTTGCAACCCAAGTAATACTATTCTCACACAGGGAGATGGAGGGAGATAGGGTTGTTTGTGACAAAGTGTAGATTCTTGTAATCATATGTATGATTTCTAGTCTCTCTTTGTTCCCCCTGCAATAGCCATAAGATTGTGGCTGAAACAAGGAGAAGAAAAGGCCTTTTATATTACATATAAAATATTGTAGAAGGAAATGAAATTATACCAAAACCCTTCATTTTTAATATGATAAGAAAACATTTTAGAAACACCTCCAGGATGTCTTGAACAGTATCATTAGACATTTGATGTGAGAGATTATGTTTATTTTCTTATGAAAATCATTTGGGTTGCAGGATTACCACGAGGCACTGACCAGAAGCCAGTCTCTATTCAACAGGCCACTATGCAGGTATTTGGCAGAGGACAATCCCTGCTCCAAAGGACCATCAAACTAAAAGATACATATTCTAGTTGGTAGGAAGGCACTTGCTCAAATGGCTGATGCAGTCCTGTGCTGTGCAGACAATGAGATGATTAACTCAGGGCATGTACCTATACAGTACAGTGATGTGCAGCCCTGTTGGGCTATCTTGAAATCTAGAACAGTCACATCCAGCCAATATCTTCAGCCTCCTTTATCCAGCTCAGCTTTGTTGGCAAAACTGAGCAGGAAGCAACAGAGGTGGGAAAGGGAAAGTAACAGAGGCAGGATGGAGAAGCCCAGTGAGCCTAGTAAAGCAGGCTTGCTGCTTCTATATCAGCCTATGGGATGTGGGATAGGTTGAAAAAAGTGAACAAAATACAGTTACTACCGGGATGTTGGTCTTGGTGTCCTGGACATCCCATGCATCCTGACTATGCCCTCACTGGTGGTGGCAGCTGCAGCAGTCTGAGTCTGTTTTCCCAGGGACACTTCCTTTCACCTGTATAGCTAAAGATCTGCTCAGTAAAACATGCCTTGTGGCCCTCTTCACTCAAAAGGGACAATTCTTGGTTGAGTTTTCCCAGGGACTGGGAAAACAGGCAAAATAGGCAGCTACTGTGCTGGCTGCAGCAGCCTGCTGCCTTAGACAGGGACGGGGTTTGCTGTTGCAGCAGGGCCAGCAGGAAGCAGCCCAAGCAGGGATCTGGTTGCTCATACTTGTGCTGAGGTCCTCAGTACTCGTTCTCTAAGTGGCCCTGCAGAACTGTGCATTGTGCCACAGCTGAGACAGCAGCTGCCCCTCAGCACCTCTAGCCCAACTCCTTTCACCTGTATAGCTAAAGATCTGCTCAGTAAAACATGCCTTTTGCCCTCTTCACTCAAAAGGGACAGTTCTTGGTTGAGTTTTCCCTACAGTGTGGATTTTGTAAACTGAAGTTGCCTCCCACAGCCCTAACTGAGGTATAGGGTCCTTTGTTTCTGTTTTTTTTTTACTAAGCAGCTTTATGGGGCCATCTTATCAGTGTTCATGAAACTTTAACTGTAATGCATTTGTTTCTGCTTAAATGCTTTTTTACAAAATGCTATTTTGATTCTGCTGCTTGAAATTATATTTAACAGTATCCAAACTAAATTTATGCATGCACATTTAAAGAAGGAGCCTAGATATAATGCATTTTTAACCATGTGAAATATATTAGTAATGGTACTTACAGAAAGAAAAGAAAAATTATTTTGGCTTGCATTAGTTCCATCTTTGCAGTATGCAGATAAGTACCATACCTTTGACAGTGTAACTGTATTAGGTTTGCCTCAAAGCTAACAGTCAGCAAGCCTGGTGCACAGCAGCCATAACAGGTGTGTCGTGTAAGGGGTGCTGTGGTAGCAGGACCTCCATACGCTCTTTGGTGTATTATCTCCCACGGCTCATAATGGTCCATATAAAAGTAGGAGAGACAGAGCACAATAAGCATCACCCTGATTGTAACACTTGAGGAGTGGGGTATTGCTACAATTAGCAGAAATCACAAGGGAAGAGGGGAATATTAAAATACAGACTTGACCTTGCCCTGTTCCCCCTTCTTCCAGAATCATCAGAGGAAAGGAGAAGTGTCCTCATTTGTTCTTTCTTTTTTTTTTCCCCCCTTAACATGTGTTTTCTGTGTTAGAACGGAAGCAGCTAAAGGCAGAAATACATCTAAAGGTGGCTGAAAAAAAGGTTAAAGAAACAAAGACTTCTTACAGTGTCATAACTGTAATGGTAACGAGAAAGGATGTGGTAACATCTCAAACAGAAGGCTATTATTAAGTGAAAATCAACCAGCAATCAGATGTGGGGCTGGCAGGCTTCTTTACTTAGCTAAAAATAAGCAAGCTGTTGTTTTTAGTTTTTCCAACTGCATTCAAACAGTTTGGTAGCACAGATAGAAAAATGAAGCATTGTTCTGGCAAAACGGATGATGCTTTGCATGGCACTTGCCTGCTGGTGTTCAGGATGCCTGGCTGTCAAGCTGGTTGTCAGCCTGGGAAGGATCCAGCTAAGCAGGGAGGGACCTTTCCAGCTGCTATATCCTTGTATCCCACCAGCACGTGCAGCCTTTCCTGCACTCAGCTGGTTTTGCTGTTCAGGAGAGACTGGGGAAGGCTGGAGTGACAGCAGAGGGTTTTGGGGGTTGTGGAGTAGTTGGGGACTGTTGCCTGCTTCACTGGAGGCCTCAAGCACATTGCCTTAGGCCTGGCCAAAGTCTGAGCTCTCTGCTCATACAGCCTCTAACCTCCAAAGGTGCTTTACATTATCCTGTCTCCAGTTACTGACAGATCACACTTCCTTCATTGATAGAAATGCCTCAGCCTTCCTGGCAAAACCTTCCTACCCAACCCCACTGGGAAGTCAGGAATTACACATTTTGCTGGTGAAAACCCCTCAGGGGCCAGCCCAGTAGCTCTCTGTGAAACAGGTACAGGATGCGGTCCTGTGAGCAGGGTCAGCAGCTGAGAGCACTTCTTCCCCAGCCACTGCCCTGGGAAGTTGTCTTTGGCCCAAGGTTCCTCAAGAATATTCCTGTGGAACATCATGTGCTCAGAAGGAGGGAGACAAGTCCTCTTGCTCTCCTGTGCCTACCAGCACTGCCAACAGGCTGCTGGCTTGGAGTCCCAGGATTAGGGTGTGCAAGCTTGCGTTCCCTCAGGCAGTGGGAGGAAACGGAGCAAGGTCTTCTGCATCCTGGATGAGTGTTTTAAGGACTGCTTGAATGCAAAAAGCCTCCACTACGGCAACTGTGTGCCACAAAAAGGAATACTTGAATCCTGCACTCTTTCTGAGTGAGATGTAAGCTGTGTGTGCTCAACAGGAAGAGCCACGTGCTGGGAGATGGAAGCCAGAGGAGAGGGGACACTGCTGTGGAGAGCCAGGGGAACAGAAAAGATTTAAATCCTACCTCTATCCCCAGCAGTTTTTGCTGGACAGTCTCTTTAGTGCAGACATCTCCCCTTCCATGGGCTCTTGTTGTCAAGAGTGCCATTCTGGGCCACCTGAAATAGGGGAAAAGGTGGAAGGATGGTTTGCACTCTCTAATTGCAGGCATCACACTTAGGTCAGAACGGCACATGAGTAGACACACCTGTTAGATACCTGAACCTGCCACACATGAATAGCTGATAGACCACACCTTTGTGCATCTTTGTTCTTTTCTTTAATTTATTTTTTTTTCTTAAGCTGTTTCAGTTCACACTTTATATAAAATGGGTAACTGTGTGTGTCCCTGTCCCAGGGCAGATCTTAGTAGAATAAGTACAATTAGGGTTGTGAGGCAAATGGGTCATGTGAAAAGAGGAGGCAGAACACAGAGATACTGCAGACAGAGCCACACATTTCTGGCTTTTTCTCTGAGAAAATGCTACTTCCACTTATCATCAGACAATATAGTTCACGAAGCAGATACTTTCCCCATGAGAAAATCTAAAGCTATAAAAATAGCTGTCAAAAATATAAGGTCCAGGTTGAGGCGAAACACTTGCCAGTGTCAGACAGGAGCAACTTTGCATGCCTGTGTAGAGTGAGCTGGGAATACAGACCTTACTATGAAATATTTCTTGTATGGGAGAGCATTTTTAAAATCCACTGAGTCCATTTCATCACTGTTTCAAAGAGAAGAAGCTGGATTCCAGCACATTTTATCAATAAAAGATCATATGTAGTCAGCGATGTGATTTTTTTTTTCTTTATTGCTTTACATCATCTCTGGGGAAAGTATTTACCTCAAGAACTATTTACTATTTTGCCAGATGATGAGTAGTACTTGTACTTCTTTTCACTGTGTCCAAGCCATAACTTTGCCTCATTTGCATCTACTGACTAAATGGTTTAATTAATTTTGTGTTGTGCTTACTGACTAGTTTTAATTAGCAGTTAAATCAGTTCAGTTAACAAAAAAATGTAGGTGTTTACATGAATGCAAATCATGATGTGTTCTCAGGGCTTGATTCAAAAAACAGTTCCACACCATTGGTGATGAATTTCTGCAGGCTTTATGCAGGAACTTCACACTCCTCCTCCCCCAACAACAAAGAGAAGGGCTTTATGATTCATTAACTGGCCCAGGCTTTCTTTTTCTCTTTCCTTCCTTGCTGATGTGGAGAATGAGGAATTGAGGCAGATGAACTGGAGTTTCAATGCGTCATTCTCAGGGCATGCACTCAATACTCATGTAAGAAAGGACAAGAGTGTCTTTGGGTTAGTGTGTGCAACTGTGTCTCCCTCCAGTGTCCAATTCCAGCCATTATGACTGCTGGCACTATTTTTAGCCACTTATTTTTCTGTTGGCTGGGAGTTTGCTTACATCTGGCCAGAGTGGGAGTCAGGAAAATTGGATTTTATGACAAGCAACTTCTGTATTCTGCTGTCAGCCAGACACTATGTGTTCATAGCACAGTGCTGTTAACATGTTATAAGGTCTTATTTCTGTTGTCATTGGTCTTATATATGCGTAAAGGAACTTATCTTGGAGAAGCCCTCCTTCTGGGGATGTTGTAACAAGTACCAATGGGTACTTTATTGACTTATTTTGAATTAGAGATGCAGAACAATTCAGGATCAGTATGACTGTACTCCACGCCAAACTCACACACAATTTGAAAGAAAATCTCCTGATCATTGGTATAAGAGCTATGATTTGCCTGTACTTAAATATCTATGTTTGCCCCTTCTCCTGTCATTATGTTGAGCTCTTCCCCATAGGGTGTAATAAACTCTGTGCTGCATCAGCTCTTAAAGGCGAGATACACAATAGATGAGGATAAATTTGTCCTGAGACTACAGTTACCTTACTCAGCTTTCCCAATAACCTTACCCAAAAAGGAAGATCAGAGACAAGAAGATAATTAGTGAGATCATCAAGAAATGACTTCATAAGCCCAGGCTTTTCATTGGGAGGAAGTTGGCAACCTGCCCCCCTAGAAGAAGGTGTTATTTCACTAGTAACTGTAGATCAAAGCCATCAGGGATAATTATATGAGGAGTTAAGTAGGTAATCAGTTTGGGAAACAGAAAAGAAAACCAAAAACCCAACCCCTCAGTCCTTGGAGCCTGAAGAAAAATTAACTGGAATGTGTGCTGTCTGTAGTTTTGTTCTAAAATTAAATTTAATTTCATAAATGTAATTTCATAAGCTATTCATCAGATGTCTTGTTGAGGGACCCTGTGCCAAACTCATGTGACACAACTCTCTTCCCAAGCCTCAAAAGCAGAATAACTCTTTCTTGTTTTTCCTTGTGCTTTACCTATCCCATGGAACTGGAGCCCAGTCCCATCCTTATTCATGGGCACTCTGCCTGCAAATCCCAAAACAAGATTAAACTTCTTTTGTTAGCAATTCCAGTCTCCAGTGCTGCCCATCTGACACTGTTTAGTGGTGCTTACACTCACCATAAAGAGAAAATGAGGTCATAGAAAGGAAACCTGTTTCTCTGCAATTTTGAGAAAACATGTCTTGCTCATCCCATAAATTGGATAATATAGTTGTGTTTGGGATGCAGGTGAGTGCTCCATGAGCCAGTGGGCTCCACTTCTCATGTGTCCTCCCATGGTAAATTCTTCCTTTAATGCCATCCCGTGATGTGTTCTCCCACATCGGGCATTTACGTTAATCAACAGGTGTCAGGAGGCAGCAATGCCTACCCAGTGCAGAGCCCACTGCTCTCACAGCCCCCTTCACAACGGTCTTGAAATGTCAGGAGTGTTGAGTCTTTAGGAAAAACAAATTCATCTTTTAGCCAAAAATTAAAGGCAAGTAGTTAGGGGACCTAATTCTAGTCTTTGTTGGTTTCAGTACTGTGAGAGAAGTAGTGTGAGAGACCTCTTGGTCTTTTACCGATTTTCTATTTGTTTATCTAATTGTTGATTCAGGAGTCATATGAGGGAAGTGTTGTTCCTTTATCTCCACAGAATATAAATGGATGCTTTTTGGAGCTGTGGCTATTTAAATTTGTGATTTCACACAGATTTGTGCAGAGTCTTGTACCATATAGTTGCATCTGGTCAGTTGCATCTCTGACCAGAAATGTATCACCTGGTACTTGGATTCTTCTGGTGTTACAAAGCAAACTTGTTGTCTAGAATAGATCACATGAGGGCACTGCATAGCATCATTTTCAACGATGCAGGAAGTCGAAAAGAAAGGCTCAATCAACTTCCAAAGTTAACAGAGCTTAATAGGCCAGCCTTTCATTAAGTGAATTCCTAAATGTTGAGCAAATTCTTTCAGATGTAGGCAGCTAATGGTTCAGGATGCATGTGATGCACTTGTCATTACACAGACACTGATAAAAATCCTTGAAGCTACTTTTTTCCCAGAAAGTTCACATGAGTAGAAGGGAGGGGAAAAAAAAGAGACTTCTCTTCAGTGGTTTCTTTCATGTCATGAGAAGGAGGGTCATGTGTTTTAGTTTAACTGATACATTCCAATAAAATGATTTTCAAAGGGACAGGACAAATAATGACCATATTACACATGGTGGCTGGTGCACATCAGATGAAGCTACTTTTCCCATACACAATATACTTGTTATTTTGCAAGCTGGTTGTAATTCATTTAAAGTGTCTTTTTATTTAATTTTATCTAATAAACTAATATAATGACCCAGTGAAGTCTTTATGGCTGCTAAAATTTTGATGAATTATTTTAGTCTCCATTTTCATTAAAAAAAACCCAAAAATGTATGTCATTCTCACACACAGTTCCTATTAAATTAAAAAAAAAAAAAAAGATATCTGAAAAATAAGTCTTCTAATCTAGGCCTCATTATTATTTTTTTGTAAATCTAGATGCCAAGATATGAGCTAGGAGAGACTTGTATCTCACTTATTTTACGGATGACATTTAAACTTGCTTACATAGTTACTCGCAAATAATTCCCTATATTGCCTATACTTTTGCTCCTGACAGAAAAATATGCTGCTGTATTAAACCAGTGTACTTTAGACTTGACATTTGCATAGGCTGAAAAAGTTTTCATCTTTTACAGAGTCTCTTAAAATGAGGTCCTCCTCTCTGTCTAGTCACTAGAGATTTTCATTAGTGTCCTGACACTTTGTCTCTGAAGTTAGTGCATTTATCACCTTCCTTGTATCTTGAAAGGTGATATGACATCTTTGCCCCTCACCAGTGTAACAAAATGACAAATGGAGAATTCAACTGGCCTTTGTATACAAGAGAATCGGGGAGGAGGAGGAGGGAAGAAGGATGCAAAAATAACCACCCCAAAACAATAGCAACAAAAAAAGAGTTCGGCATTCTGCTGCTTAATCTCTAGACAGAGCAGAGAAGCTTAATAGTCCAGCAATGGGCGGAAGGAGCTTCACAGCATCACAGGAAACAGTATGCAATTAGTCAGGGTCAGGATGCTCAAGATCAGATTTGCTTAAGGCTAAAGAGAGACAGAGCAAGGCTATGGCAGTGTCACAATCTGCAGCCCGGTTGTCTCCCTGCGGCAGGATGCCTTTTGCTTCAGTTTCTAATTAAACAACCAGGCAACCAAGCGTGTCCACTCCTGGCTTACTTGTGTACAGCTTGTTTTGCATTCAAAGACTTGGAGTGCTTGGGAGGGTATTTACTAAAGCAGAGGATTAAACTACAAATGTAATTAT
This sequence comes from Eulacestoma nigropectus, assembly GCA_013397775.1. Lineage (NCBI taxonomy): Eukaryota > Metazoa > Chordata > Aves > Passeriformes > Eulacestoma > Eulacestoma nigropectus. Next base: position 3,104,291 of record VZTE01004781.1, read on the forward strand.
TCAAAGTGGTGAATACAACAAATATTTGTTGATACAATGAGAAATCCTGAATTGATCTCCTAAAAAATAGAAAACCAATTCAGCATTTTAGTTTCACTTTAGAATTAAGTTCCTCAGAGGCACATTAATGCAGACTTTCACCTCTGGTGCAATATAAACCCAAGTGTCTCTGACTGTGCTTAGTAAGAGTAGCTTGGGGAGTGAGGGTGTCAGCGGGGCAAACACAGAGTGATGCTGCTTCTGGCAAGGCCTTCCATGCCTGAAAACCTGCCCTTCCTGAGCTGGGTGTTGTTTTTCTGTCTTTGTGTTTGAGATGTCCCAATGGACCTTTCCTTCATGAGTGTGTCTAAGGATGTTTTGAACTCATTTATACGTTTGACATCCCAAGCATCCCATAGATAAAACTTTGTCTCTTGAGAACAAGCACTTTCTTTCATTTGTTCCAAACCTTACGCTGGTTGCTACCAGCTGTGGTCCCTAGGTTACGGAAAATAATGTGCACACACATATATACACACAACTTAGAAGGAAAATAATCTATGATAATTTTCTTCATGACATTCATTATTTTATGACCTTTAACCTTTTAGGTGCCTCTTTCACATGTCCCAGATTATTTAGTCTCTACTCATAAGGAAGCAATTTCATACTTCGGATCATCTGTACTGCTCTTGTCCCTACTGCTCCAACCCTCCTGCATACTTCCTGAGATGTTGGTTATCCAGAAGCAGATGCAGTATCGGACACAGCACAGTTATACACAGTGGCATATGTTTTTCCCATATGTGTTATTTTGGACTTATCACCAAAGTATTCCATCTGCCATTTTTTTACCCAGGCACTCAATGCCATGATATCCTTCTGCAGCTGTTCACAGTCAGTTTGATGACCACCAATCACTTTGTATCAACCCCAGTCTTAGTCACTTCATTGTTGACCCTGTCTTCCAAATCATCCATGACTAGGTTGAACAACAGATGTTGCAGAATAGGTTCAGTGGAATTCCAATGTGTTCCACTCCTGCTTGCCCCACATTATGTGTTCATACTACTGAAATCCAATACATTTTGTCTATCAATAAAGCAAAATTAAACAATTCACTATAGAATATGTGAATTCCTCATCATTGCTATAATGGTCTAATTTTCAAGTTTCTAGCCTTTGAACTATTCTGCTATTGGGCTATTGAGCAATATTTCTGGTGGCCAGTTTCTTCCATGCCAAAGCCCAGTGTGCTATTTAATTCTCACAGAAAAAAAATCAGAAGCAGAAGGCTTTGGGCTTCAGATTAACTCTATCCAAGACAAATTCCATCTACATGTCACAACATGCAAAACTTAATGAAAATTAGTTGATTTGGAGCAGGAGGTGATGAAAGTATTGGAAAAAAAAACTAATTGAAAGACCTTACCATTTTACATTAAAGGAAATAACAGCATTCAGGAGTATCCTATGACTCAGAAGAAAAATACTATGTCATCTGGATATTTCCAGACCAGTTTGTGGCACAGTTACTCAAGTGTATTACCCTTCCACTAGATCTATGGATCTCAAATAGGTGGAAAAGCAAACCTGGATTTTCTGAGTATAAGCAGAGGAGACAAAATCTCTTTAGGCCATTGCCACTTCTGTGTCTCAGCCTTTGGGCTGGTTTGTGCTTCTGTTGACCCCTGATAATTTCTCTGGTGTTTAGTATGTATTTGGTTATCTGGTAATATTTTCCTCTGTACAAGAATAGTGATTATCCTTCTAAGGGGCAGCATAATAATTTAAGCATATTTCTATTTGTACTAAAAGACCACAGTCTCAAAGTATAATCTAAAAGATGGTTATGTGACAGATTATCCCCAACAGGATTTAGGAAAATGTCACGTCAGACATACAGGCCAACAGTATGTAACGGGACTGCTGCCTCCGGCAGCTTAGTTCTAGCAGATATCTAATCACATGTATTTCAGGATGGTAAGAGGCTTGCACAAATTATTTATAGCTTTTGAGGGCTCCTCTAGACCAGTATGAAAGCCACAGTTACATGTATTCCTCATTTGAGGAAGTTTTTGTACCAGCAATCCTAAAATTGGCTGTGTTGCCCTTTTAATCTCTGGAGATTGCCAGGCAGATGTAACAGAACTGTTTCCAGTGTGAGGTTTTCACATATTTAACAAATTAGGTGACACTGTGTCCTTGCTCTTCTCCCCCCCTGGCCCCCACCTTTTCCTATTAACACACTATTTTGTGACCACATTTAACCAATGAGCTCATTTGTACTCCTCATGTTTATTATTCTTGCTTTCATATCATATTGGCATAAAATACGGTTCTTGGGATATGCTGGAGTTTTGATTGCCTTCCCTCCAAGGTATTGCTAGGAAAAACAAATAAGTGAGAAAAACTTCTCCATTTAAAACTGATTCTTCATGCTGATGTTTCTTCTAATTTTCTTTGCTTTGTGTCTTGGTGTCAAACACACACCAGACACCTGAAAAAAGGGAGAGGTGAAGAAATCCCATTCTACCTCACCTCCGAAAGACAATAGTACAACTCAACAGCTTCTTGCCCTGCCAACATTACGAATGCTTCCAAAACCCTGCCAGGAGAGTGCTAACTTATGTTTCTTTTCTTTTCTTTTTCTCTTTTTTTTTGCATTCATGAAAAAAGGATCTTCATGGAAAAAATGATTGCAGAAATTAGTTTTCTCCTACAAGAAGCAAGATCTCATTNAGACAAGCTTGAGGTTGCAGAACTGTTTGTAAGCTCTTAGGTCTTGGCCTGTGAGCAACCTCTTTGCCCAAACCTGCTAGTGAGCTGAATGGCTTAACTCAGCTCTCAAAGAAAGATACAAGCCCTTGTTGGAGACAAGGGAGTGTGATTACTTGTTGGAAAACTTTTAGCCTGGATTCCTTCCATTTTGCAGCTTTCTGAGCTGTTGTAGATAGGCTTGATCTTGTCCTTGTAGAAAACAGAGGCCAAACTCTTCTGCTGTGCTTGCTGGCATGTGTTACTTGAGTTAGTGAAAGCAATATCTGCAATTTGAACACAGGATCCGCCAGCTAAAGCTACTGGTTGACCATGGTCATTATCACATTTCTGACAGTAACTGCTAGCAGATGCTTCAGAAACAGAGAATGCAAACAAGATAATGCATCCAAAAAGGAAGTAGCACCCAATAGGAAGGAAAATTATTTTCTAGCTTTTCTTTTGATCAATATGTGCCTTGAAACAGAGAATGCATTTGTCTTGTGCTTAGGAATAGTTAACATCTATGGTTTTCATGGAGGAGTTTGATATATTTTCTTGGAAGATAAAAATTGTCAGATAATCAGAAAGAGAAACAATTCAGATACAGAGCACAATACATGGAGAGTTCTTTAAAATTACTGATAATTTTTCAGTGGGGAAAAAAAAGTACTTTGAATTAGAAAATACAGTTGTTCTTTAATGGGAAAAAATCAAAGATGTTTTTCATTTTGTCACTGTAGTTTGTGATCAGGAGCTGAACTTCATCATATGTTGCCACGTGCTGTTTCGCAGACACATCCATAAGTACCAGGCAAGCATGTGATTACTTCTACTGACCTGCATGTCAGTGCATGAATGGCTGCTCTGTTTGCCATGAGTCTTCAGATCAGGCTTGGATGCATTGCCTAATTGACTGTCTGCTTGTGCCCTTCTCTTTGGGCCTGCTATACTCGTGCTCTCTCTCCCCCACCAGTCCATACCCTTTCCTCAGATCTTTGTTTAGGAGGGAATGAATACGAAGCTGCTCTTTGTCTCATTAACCAAACTGTCTGACTTTCTTGGCTGGCTTCTTGTTATATGACAGTTTTGATTAGACCATAGGCATCTGGGGACTAGAAATACACTAAGTCCTCTGTGGGGCAAATGGGCAACATTTTTGGCCGCAGTTTAATTGGTGGGTCCAAGGAACTGGGACTGGCGTTTTGCTTAATTGAACTGACTTTGAAAATGTGTGACACCCTTGTTCTAGTCACAGAATAGTTTTCACAAGCTCAAAAGTACAGGCTTCAGCATCTTCATCACTCATTTTTCTCAGTCTCAATAGGGCAGGACCACTTGGAAGGGTACAGAATATAATTAATCCTTCATGTTCAGACCTCTTTTGCTTCCTTGGCATTTTTCTTAGGGTGTTACAGCCTGTCTGGCTGCTACAATTTGTCCACCTTGTCCTTTACACAGGCCTGTAAAGAGCGGGCATGTAGTAACAAATTTCAGCCCCGTTATAGATCTGGGTTTGAGTTGAGGGAATGACTTGGGGCAGAGAGGTTCTTCAGCTTTTGTTGTGCATAAAGTCATGATTTCAGTGGCCAAAAATGTCTTTAGAGATGGAAAAATAACAGAGAATGTGAAAGCATTTTTTAGACATTTTTTATTTAACTGGTAAAATTAAATACCTTTTTACTCATGGTTTTCTGCATAAATACAAGTTTTTATAGAAGGGTTATACATTTCATTTGGTCAATATTTCCGAAAATATTGCACTTGATTATGCTGTTCTAGATAGAAATTATGTATAAACTATATATATATGTATATATTTATATATATACATGATGTTACTCATGTTCTTAGGCTTTATTGCTACAAAAATGTTGTGACCCATATGTAATGTAACACCAGGATACATCTTCTGATAAATCAAAGGCGGTTGCCCTGTATAACTGAAGTAATAGAGATACTCTGTTGGTAAAGAGGAGACTTCAGCAGATGTTCAGGGAGATTTGCTCTGTGTAGGAATCTCCATTTGCACAACAAGTGTAGGCGCCTGCTATGCCAATGTCCCCAAGAGTGTCTCCACCTGAGACCGCAAGGGAGATGATCTTCCCTGGGAAGAAAGGCACTAAACCTAAAGTTATTTTGTAGTTCAGGTTGTTTGTAGGCAGAATTGAGAAGCTCATAATGGATAATACAGCCCGATTTTAGCATTTTTTCTCGAACAAATTATGTATCTGTAACTGTTGTCAGTACTCTGCCAGCTGCGTGTAGAGGGGACGCTGTATCAACAGAAAGAACACAGGAAACCATTATGAGAAGACTCAGCAGGCAGAAACATGTTTTAGTGAGTCCAATCCACGTACACAGTCAAGGTGACTCCCTTCTCTAAAAAATACCAAGCCAATAACTCAGACAACAACAATAAAAAAACTACTTAAAAAATAAAAGGGAAACGGAGGAAGCTGTATTAGGCAGAAAGTTAGAGTTTTTTTATTTCCCTTTGCCTCAAGAACTTAAAAATAAGGAAACTCTTCCAGGATACAAAAATTTGAAGCAGACCTGATTCTCCTCTTACCCTTTTCACACTGGGAAGCTGTACGTACATCCCTCTGGAGGAAAGATTGCATCTTCTTTGCCACGATAGTATTGCAAACATTGCACAACGAAAACAATTAGAGAGCAAAGCTTACTCATCCTTAACTGCTGGATCCTATGAAGTTTGTGACAAAGCTTTCACCAATGCTGAATGTCTCAGGATTTTGCTCTGAATTTTTACTCAATCATTATTGAAACTCAAGATTTGCCAGAGGACAGACTTAGCATGAATCAGAGGTTTTTCCTGGGCTAGGAAGCTTACTACCCCAAGTGTGTAATTTTCTGTAGCTCTCTTCTGACTATTTAGCACATATGGATGAAATATAATTTAGAATACACACATCTGTGCATTTCTTACTTACCTATGAACCCTGTGGGTCAAGCGTTAAGCACCATACAAACTGTAGCTATAAATAGAATGGAAAGTGTCCTTAAGAGAAATGCTCTTTTTTTATCCCTTATTCCCAGCTGAGTGATTCTAGGATTTGTGGTTTGGTTTTTGTTGTTGTTCTTTTTTTTTTTTTTTTTCTCTGAATAGCTGATGGCTTTCTTGATTGGAGTGGAAGGGAACAGCCATTTCGCTCCTTTGACCTTGTTCTGTGCTGTGTTCTACTTGGTGTGCTCATGCTGAGTTCACTGAAATGGTATGGACATTTCAGCACCCAGCCTCCATTTAGAGGGAGACCTCTCCATGGATCAGCTCCAACATAACATGATGTTGGTAGGACAGAGAGTTCGGGTCAAAAGCACACATCTGTTTTCCTGTGATATCCCCCACCCCCATCCCTCAGCTTGCTCTGTTCATAAAAGCAGGGTTTATGAATTTGCCTTCAAGAATATGGTCTGCTTTTCCAATGCACTAGTTCTACTTTCTAATTCGTATAGAAAATAAGCTGTGACAGTGCAATATGTACTCAAGGTTATTCTTACTGGTAGTAAAAAGCAGATTATCTCTGAAAACATATGGAGTCCTGCATATGTACACATCTCCTGCCAAACTAGACGAAGCAAGTGGTATCAAAAGCAAGCAAACTTCAGGAAAAGAATAGAACAAGTTGTTTCTAAACCATGAACAGCAAGAAAGAATATTGTTAGTCTAAAACAGAAAAGAGTTGGAAGGAAAGACAAGACAAAACATATCTTAGCACAATGTATGTCGTCTTACAGGTGGTATCCTGTCTCAATTACAGCTCCATCATATGCTGAGAGATTCCAGAATGTGTGACATGGAAGAGCCTGTGTCACACCCAGTAACAAAATGATGAATGAGGAAAATGGGAAAAGATTTAAAGAGCTAAACGTAGTTCAGGGAATACATGTGTAAGTTAAAACTCCAGCCTAGCCAACAGAGTAAGGTAGGCAACCAACTACAAATCTCTTTTTTTTTTTTTCCCCCCATGTAATATAACTCTGGTTTCACTGACACAAAGGTGGGGGAAGATGCCTTATGCAGAATGGCATTGCACAGACACCCCACGGCTCTTTCTAGAATTTTTCTGGGATGAATGTCATTTGGGTTCTTTTTGGTTTACAGATAGAATATGAGATGACAAACCATCTGAGGGCAGTGGAGAAGGGCTGTCAGTTACACTGAAAATTCAGTGGTTTTGAGAATCATAAAAGAGAAGATAAAAACAGTGGTGCTAAGAGTCTGGGGGAACCCCTACAAAGAGAAAGAGTAATTTGGTGAGTCATCTCTTTCCTTTCAGCAAAAATATTAGAGAACTCTCTTTAGGAGTACTCTGTAGAAGGCACACGATCATCCTGCAGCTGGGTTGCTACCAGATGAAAAAAACTCAACATGTGTTGAATGCAAGAGGGACTGCATAAGGTGAGAGTCTGTGAGTCTCTCCTGATGCTTTTAACACCTTTAGAACCTGCAGATGAGTATGACACTAACAGTGCTTTTACTTGCTTTGTTATCTCACTGCTTTAAGTGAGAACTAGCAAGTTGGAGTGGACTCAGAGTTATTTGCAAAGCTGAGGCAGAGTTTTACCTAATGGCTGCAGGACAGGTCATTTCTGTCATTGAAACAGATGGGAACTAGGGTACCAGTACCTGTACCTGGTATTCCTACAGATTTTTCAGGTAACTCTAGCATGAAGCCATTTGGTGTGTTCTCTCCAATGGACTCTGAGTCAGGATAGGTCCTTTGGTGCCTGAACACACTCCGCAAGAGTACAAGAGTTTCCAGGAAAGACACCGTGAGTGCTGGGGCTGTAACTTTCATGTCTGTGGAGGTTTTATAACAAAACTTGAGAGAACCCTTGCTAAACTCTCAAGACAGTGGCCCCAAGGCCAAGCTGACCTACTGAGCCTTTACTTGAAACAAGGCCAATGTTACTCTTCTATCCACTGGGACATGAGGACATGTCCATTAAAGTGTGTGTGGTGTTCCACTTCTGAGACATGGGGAACAACAGAGAAGTTAATAAATAAACACAATTAAACAAATCAGATCTCTCATGAATGCATTGTCTTCTCTCTCTGCTCAAATTCTCTACATTCCAAAATCATATTGGAAAATGTGAGGCAAATGCACAGTAAATGCTATGAGCTGCTCTCTGGGCCATGCTGTTTCCATTTCTATGGCTATTTGAAAAGTGCATGAATGCAAAGCACTTTTAAACACTCTAAAAATTAATATAGAAGAAACAATAGAAGCACATTTATTCTTGTTTTATTCAATGTCAGTGTTGCTGAGTTTTGTCCGACCAGACGTTACAGAATTTCAAATCTGTTCAACCATAGCTGTTAACAAAACATGCTTCTTTCATCAAAATTAAAAAAAAAATACACATTTATTTTAGAAGATCTCTTTGGGTTTTTTAATATAAATGAAACAAAGATGCAATTTATCCCTTACTTGTTCTAGTATTCATTGTGATTTCTGAGATTACGGATCACAAGGCTTTGGGTGTGTGCTGTTTGTACACTATTTGCACAATTATTTCACAATTCTGAATGCGCAGTTTTAACTCAGTGATACTAGTCCTGCAATTTCAGGGTTTGTTTTCTTCTTGGTTTTGGGGTGGTTTTTTTGTTTTTTGTTTTTTTTTAAAGGACACATGCTCAAGATAAGAAACGATTTCTCAGATAGAGGCTGGAAAAGCTTAAGCCTTTCCTCTCTGTGTGGTAGTTTCCCTTCTCTTTCTTTTCTTGGACAGAACTGACAAGCAGGCATTGTCCCCCCAGTGAGCTCTGCAGTATTACTTTGACCCTAACCCATCAATCTGCCTCAATTGGATAATGATCCGTAATCACTTTCTTTCAGGAGAGTCTATAAATTTGCCAAGGCCCCATTCTTCTCTGAAGGCCTCCTTATGTTCACTCCCATTTGTGCAAATGCTCTCTCTTTTACAGCACTAAATAGCCATGCACATGGCCCTTTCTGTTGAGAGGCACCAGGCTGCTCACTGTTGATTTTCCATGGCTCTGCTCTCTGAAAGGAGGCAAAGCTCTGCATGCCAGGACTCGGCAGGGTGCAGGAGGAAGCCACACCACTTCAAGAGCAGCCGCTTTTCTCATTAAGACTGACCCATCATTAGGCTGCTTTGTGCTGGCCCTTGTAATCGATGAGAGGACTGTGTAGTGTGAAAAACCTAATAAAGATGAGCATGAGGTGGTAGAGAAGGGAGTGGGGGGAGTAAAGACACTAACCCCTGTTAACAGAGAAGCCCTTCTTCCCCAAAGCTTAGCCACATGAGTGAGGGGCAAAGCTCAGGATAGCTGGCAGGGTGCAGACTCCTCTCAGTCATTTCTTTGATGGTCTTGCACTTAATTCCCTGAGCATCCTTGTTCTGTTCTCTTTATTGGACCTAAGATTTAGAACAAGCATGAAGGAAAGCTCATATTCTCCCTCCTCAACCTCCTTCCTTCTTCTGATTAAGGAAGATCAAAGGCTGAAGAACATCTAACTGAACTGAAGTGCAACGCAAGAGAAAGCCCACATATGTGCACGGAGCACTGGAGGGTTTTTTCCCATATTGTCATGACACTTTCTGAGGTTTTGAGAACATAATGGAAAAGGTCAGAGAAGATGAAAGATACTAAAGTTGCTAATGTGTCCTGGGAAGCACCAAGTGTATTCTTGTTCTGTGACATGCTGGATACACTCTGCAGAGAACAGAGTGAACAAGAAAACAAGTAATCTCAAAAAAAAGTGCAGTGTGGAGGAAGCATTGGTCATGGGAGATGGCAAAGATGATATTTCTCTACCAGTACTGGAAAGACACCAATACATCTCTAGAAGTGCTGTGCATATGGACATCACACCAGAAATAAGCAGCAGGAATCTGCACCTATGACAATGTGCCTTGGCGAAATGAAAGGATCCTCTTGTTTGGGGGAGGAAGAATGGTGTCTGTAACATTGTCTACACTAGTGAGAAAACACATGTAGAGTGAGGTTGCAAAAGCATAGTGTCAGATGTTGTATAAATGTGGGAGAGCTCAGGGAGGGACGGTTTCTCCCTTCCGAACAGGTGACCTGCAGAGCCCAGACCACTCTTCAGAGCAGTGCTGTCCGTGCCTTCACACATGCTCTGCTTTGCTTTCCTGTGCCTCATGGACAGGAAACAGAGTCCACACCTCATCTTCTCTCCACTGTGTCCCTCCTTCCCCACTTCTCCCAAGGGCAAAGCAGTAGAGAAAGGGCGAAGTATGTTACTCATCCCCACAGCTTGAGAGTGCATTTGTGGCTGGCTTTTGCGTGAGAAATGGTACATGGAGTTGACAGTCTGCACTCTCCCTCATACCTATTGCTCAAGAGAGTCTTTGATGAACAGCTCAGAAGTTTTCAATATTAAGTTTAGGTTTTCTTTTCTTGGATAGACGCAAAATTACATGGACAAGATCTTAAGCTTGTAAACTAATGTTTTCATATCCATAAAGTTCTGTTAATAGTCTCATCTTCTTTGTGACTACAGAAAGTCTCAGAAAGGTTCAGAATTAAAGTGAGTTGTTAAAGCTGCTCATGTGCCTAATCAGCACATTGTTGATATTAGTGAATTCCACTTCTATTTTCTGTTTATGGGCATCATTCTTGTTTAGAGAGTTGAAGCCTCTCTCTTTGACTAAACACCTTCATCCCAGCCATCATGCACTGTTTGGTCCTTTACTCCAGCTGAGGGCTACAAATATAGTCTCTGTGCCAATACCAGAATTTTAGAATTGCTGTGAATAGACTGCGTTCAAGTGCAGAAATATCAACCAAGTTAAGAAATGGATGGGATTTGTGGTTTTTGTTTGCTGAGGCTTTTTTTTTTGTCTTTCATTCTTTGAAAGAAGCAAATTCTAAGAGGATTGCATAACAGAAGTACCCACTTCAAAACAAAAGCTGCTTGGCACAGTGTCTTCTGCTAACATTCTGCCTCAGCTGTGCCATTCAATGCATTTCACATGGGATTCTGTGTTGCTGTCAAAGAGAAGCTGCACAGATTTACTTGATTTGAAACAGGGATGCCTGGCAAGTTGTTATGGGCAATCTGGATGAATATGTGTTGGCATTTGCCTTATTTTCATTCTCCTCAAGATTCCAAATGATAACCATCTTGAAGGTAATTTGTTTTCATTGCATTAAAAATTCCATTGGAAAGTTGATTTTATTGTAACTTGTTAAATGCTTAATTGATATCACATCATAAAAATAATCAAAAAACCCCTCTGGTCCCTCTCAGGAGCTCCAGTTAGCTGCAGTGGAGCCAGCTCCGTTGCCATTTCCAAGTTGTTCTGTAGTGATCTAGCAATTCATCAGTGTCAACGACACATGGGAACTCTCATGTTTGTAAAAGCCTGCAAGGGATCCATGTCCTACATTTCAACAAAAATCACAAAATCACATTTCAAGGTGGTCAAGGTTAGGGAAACATCAGGCACATAATTGCTAGCCCCTTTCTGAAGTGGATGGTAAAACATGGAGAAATAGGCAGAAGCAAGAGGTCAGCAGCTGCAACAGAAAGGTGAATGCTCCTTTGAAGGACCTAGAAAATTGGAAATGAAACGTAATTGTCAGGATGCCAGAAGCATTTGGCTTCTGCAGGAGGAGGAGTGGTACGAGAACCTAAACAGGCAAATATGTTGATACGTACGTGCCACAGAAATCATAGCAAAGCAGTCATGGAGGGACCGGTGAAGATCATTTGTGGCTCATTGCTTTATCTTCACTGGCCTGCATCCTGGCAGAGACTTCTCCTCATTCTCTCTCTCTCCATGTTCCCACCTAATTGTTTATCTTCTGCACAGCTGCAACAAGGCCACAGGTGTGTGAGCTTGAGTCTGCCTCACACCTCAACATCTAAGTGTAAGAACAGCCAAAATCTAGCATGTGAAGGACCACATCATAAAGTGTGAGATTCTTTGCTGCCGTGCGTTATATTTTATGGATAATTGCCTTGGTAGACGAGGCAGCATGCCAGCAAACACACATATCCAGTGTATTCAGTGTTCTCATTTAGACTTACTGAGATTATGATATACTACAGTAGGTGGTCTGATATTTACATATGTCAAAGTTGCAGCCTCTAAGATGTTTTCTACAATCTTCTTGCTCCTTACTTTGCAGGAGATAGTCTACATTGTCTCAAGCAGATCAGACAGTTTTGGGTAAAATGTCCGGACTCACATTGCTACGTTGTTTTCTAACTTACTGGTAAAATTAGATTGGTTTTCCAGGGGGAAGGTTAAAGGAACCTGGTTAAAGGATGAGAAGTTTTGACCGTTTAGAAAAGATCTGGGACAGCACTTGTCAACTTGAAGTTATTTTACTTATTGCCATGTCCTTAAAACTTAAAAACACGGCAGAAATGCCATTTGGTAGCAAATCTACATGTTATCTTCTTTCAGGATGCAATCCATAGAATGTATACAATATCAGTACTTTCATATTCAAAGTAAAGACAGTAATGAGGAAATTCTTCCTTCTGATCCATCAACGTGATCTATTCACTGAGATTGCACTGGCTCCTTGACTGAAATTTTAGTTGGCAATTTGCTGATTAGCTCACTGGAACACTGAATCTTTCTGATTTATCTATTGTTTCCATCATGTTGCAAAAGTGAAAATACTGAGCGTGTGCTAAGCACTCAAGTGCTAAGATGTATTTTAAATGTCCATCAGTTGATTCAGTTGAATAGTTTCTTGTGTATTCTGTCTAAATCTATGTCATAGAGTTAAAATAGCAAACAGTTCTATTGTGAAAAATGATGTTCAGATTAACTTCATAAGGAATGGCTTTGTGTGATCTTGGTATCCACTGATATTAACTGCAATCTTCCTGAAATCCTGAAGTCCTATTATTTTATTGCAAACCTGTTTTCTGTCTGTAGCAGTTTGCATTTCTGCATTTTGCCTGTTCTTCAAGTGGGTGCATGTGTCATCTTCTTGCTCAGGAGTTTTACTTGTGCTGGTTGCTGAAGACAAATCTCTCCCTGAAGATGTCAGACCTTATACACGTGTGTGAGGAATAACACTACACTGTAACACTACAGTAATGTCATGTGCTTGTCATTGGGTGACTTTTTAAATACTTCTTATCATTTTAATATGGTTCCTATACTAATACAAGTGCTTAGGCTTATTCTAACAGATATATTAAAAGCAAAATCTTAGAAACTCATGAGTGGCACATTAACTTGAATCTGCCATCACTGGTTACAAAGGGTCAAAGATGTCGAAAGTCTAGGGATGCTGTCTTGTACTCATATCTCAAAATAAATCACTGAGGGCGATTTTTTTGTCCTTCCAAAGTTGTCTTCTCCTGGTCTGAAAATCTCAGTTAATAAAATGCTGTGCTCTGAAATCTACCTAATTCCCACCAGGAGTTGCATGATGCTGTTTTCTTTTTAACTGACTAATTATTATTATAGTAGACATGTTATTTACTCCAAAGTGGTTTGGGGATAATTGATTAGGTTGCACCATGTCATGAAAGAACAGATGGCAGGCTAGTCTGTCAGTTCATCCACAGGCTGTAGGAATCCTAAGAAAATTAAAACTGAGGGGGGAAAAAAAGAAAAAACAAGAAGAAAAGAAAAAAGAAGGTGACTAGGAGGGGAATGAACTAAGTTGTGCTTGCAACACAAAAAACTTCTTGTAGTGGGTGGTCCTTTGGGAAGGTAATCAGAGATCTGCAATATGTCCACCACAATCAACAAAAGGGTACAATACTTCTCTGCAGGGAATTGGGTAGGGAAGAATTTGTTTAAATAAAATTGCAGGGTTGTAAGAATGTTAAACTAATTCTCTAATGTTCTGTGCATTGTCTGGGGAATTTTGGCTTTGCATCATTTGCTGTACTGAAGAACTGAAAAATATTCTATTAGAAGTGTTTTGGAATGTGTTAACACGTATTTTAGCTTTGGAAACCCTGACTGTGTCTAATGACAACTAAAAATGCCTTTAGAATAGCTACACTCTTCTGCATTCTCTCCCTGAAACCTCTCCCAAATTCTACACTCTTCCTCACTTAGTAGAATTCTTTCTCTTTATCTTGCAAAGGGAGTTCAGTTTGTTGTTATTCTGATTGTTTGGCACCTGCATTTCAGTGTGTGTGTCCATGTTAATTATTTGTGATAAAATACCATGGATAAAACTGTGTGTGGGTTACTTGCATATAGAGGAATGTAAAGCCTTCAACTGATCTCCCTTTAGCGTTTGTATTCATGTGTGTGAAAATGGGGAGAACTAAGAAAACGGCAGGAAGAGAAAGCTTCCCTGTCCTTGCCAGAGTACATCAAAAATACCAATTAAACCTCCAGAATCCAAAGATCACAAAAGAAGAGGTCCAGAAGAAAGCAAGTAATTTCTATACAAGTGTTACTCTTTCTAGACCTGCTTCTCCTTCATATATTAGGTGGTATTTTACTTTGCAAAGTATCAGCAAATTGAAAAGGCAAGTCCTCAGCCTCACTCTCCCTCTGAGGTGGAAAACAGGGTGTCTCACTCCCAGTCAACAGTCTCTGATGAGAGAGCCTCAGCAGGGCTCTCCTCTCCCCCAGTTTAGCCCGTTTTCTTCCCCTCAGCACCGTATCAGTCTGAAAAAGATCAGCTATGCTGCTCCCACAGAGTAGCAGGGAGGACAACTTATCTCAGTATCCTCTTTCTCTTGTCTCTAAGTAATCCTGTGTGAAGAAAGGAGAAAATTGCATTATTACAGGAGTTTCTTGCTAGACAGTACTACAAGCTTAGATTTATGAAAGCCCCCATACTGTACCATGAACCCTGTGTTTTAGGTGCTGGACAAATGTTTCTTGCTCCTAAAATCTTACAGTCTCAGAAGGGAAGGAGGTCACAGGGATTTGTCATTAAACACAGACATGGACATGATTAAATCTTCGCAATAGAGTTTCGGCTTGTCTCCCGGTGTATTATCCCTCAGCCCAATGACCTTCCCTCCCTCAAATGTATAATTGTGCTTTCAATTAAGTAATTCCAGTAAAAACAATTTATATTTTACTTCCATGAGATAATCTTCTCTTGTAACTGTGCGCTGGCAAAGTTCTGCTTCTGATTTTTCTATGCGTGCTGGGCTTTTCACACATCTAGAACAGCTGTTATCCTAGCAAATGGCTTTTCCGCTGTCTGCATGCCTTCCCCAGCACTGAGCAGCTCCAAAAAGATCTGTCCTCATCACTTTCACAAATCTTTTCTGTTCAAAGGAAGAAAATAAACAGAGTCTGATCACTGCATAAGTGTTTGATGCCTTATCTTTATCAAAAATTGTCATTGAGAATTAGTTCTCTTTGGATTGCGAGTCAAGGATTAATTACACTGACCACAGATGGGCACGGTGCAAAGAATGTCAGTAAACTCCCCACACAGCTCCCAGAAAGTACTTTAATTATGGCCTGCATAAATTTCTATTCCAGTTTTCGGACTCCCTTAAGCAGACACTACCAACTGTCCTAAATTGCTTGGTGGTTTGCTGAGGTGCAAATGTATCCTCTGTGGACTAAACTCATTACTGGGAGGTTTATTAGCAAGAAGGTAGTCTAAGTCCATTAATAAATGAGGAGTGAGGCAAAATCAATTACGATTTTAATATGACTGAACCACTAAGCTGCTTTTTTTGAATCTATCATTTAAAGGGAAATAAAAGAGTATGGGCAATTAAGAAGCAATGAAGATCATAGCTGCTGTGATTATTGATAAATGCAGGTAAGTAAATACCGGGGAAAATTAAATGCACAGATCAGCAGTTCATCTTAAGGAAATTTGTGAATGTACTGAACCACTAAGAGGTAGTTTTCAAAGCCAGACCACTGGCCCCTGCATAAAATAGAGTATGTAAAGTTTACATTGTAAAGTGTAGAGGGAGTGAGCATGGAGATGGAGAAATACGGTCATTTAACATCCAGTAAATGTAATCTGTCCAGTAAAATGATGGAGCTACAGAAAATCTGAAAAGTGGTAGCAAAGAATACTACATGAGTAGAAAGTACCTGTTCCAAACTGTGCCACAGCAATTTGTGTAGTGTGGCTGTTCTCAGCTTTATGGCAGAAAGGGTAGACAAAAGGAAGAGGACAAAGGTCATATTTCTGAATGTTTAGAAAACCTTAGGATGTGGGCTTCACAAAATTGCCTTTGGAAAACAGTGCCAGGTGATAGGGATGGGAACACTGTTACATGGGCTGAAAGTGGTTAAAAGTTTCTAAAGTGAAAGTAGGAATGAATGACAACAGGTTTTTGACATGGGGAGTTTGAGTTTTTGTGGGAATTGACATATGCCCTACTTTTCTACAGCATCTTTTTTAACAGTCTGGAAGATGGAATAAATAATATGTGAATACAATCCAGAAAGATAGGAGGTAGAAAACACCCAATAATAACAATCTGGAGATATTAATGATGCAAAGAGGAAATGTAGTCTAAGGACCACAGATGTACTGAAACAAAAGGGAGCTACAGAATAGAAACATGCAACTCACCACTTGGCAGTGTTTATGTGGCACGGCACACTGCTTCTGGAGCAAAAACCAAACAGGAAAAAAAACTCGGATGGGAACTAACAGCTGAGGTGGGAGTAGAGTGTGTCTGCAAGTCATCTGGGCATTGAGGGCACAGGATGCGGCAATCTATCTGTGCAGGCTCAAAACTTGGCTACAGGTCCACTCTGCTCAGATATTTAAGGAAAGAAAAACCAAAAAACCAAAAAAAACAAGCCCTGTGATGAGACAGAGATGGAGAGTGAATGGAACGGATTTAAACACCACCAAGAAGCCCAACTGCCCCATTTCCACCAAGCCGTACACCATTATCACATACACACGCCAATTTCTTCCTGCTGAGAGTCTTTGTAAGCCTGTGTTTGCCATTTGCAGCTGTTGTTGAGCTCATTGTTGTATTTTTGTACCTTTTAAATGTCATAGTTGAATATGAGATGTTAGGTGTTTATTATTTTTTATTTCTTCATGTCCTTTGTGGTTTTATACAGAAAATTTTCTTTTTTTATGGACTTTGAGTGTTTTCTGTGCATCCTCTTTCAAAGTTTTTCACTCACACTCTCCAGTAGTTGAAGACTGACATTATGTATTAATGGAAGCACATATTCCCAGTATCAAGCAGATAACTACAATTAAATCTGTTCTGTCTATGCTGTGCTTGGATTCCTGGGCTGGTTTGGACAACAGACTTGATTAAAGTGAGGTTTAGATCCATTGTTCACATACACCAAGGAGAAGGCTCCCATTATATTCAGTCAGTAGGGGTAAATCTTGGAAAATTTTGCAAGACTTGAAGAATAGTCATCTAGTGAATTTTTTGTTGATTTCAGGAAGACCAATTTCAATAAATCTTTAAAAGGTAATGTGTCTTTGAGTTTCATCAGTTCTTGTTGCTTTATAAGAAGGTCTTATTGAACTTTAGGGTAGGATTTTTCCTTTTAGATCTTTGAAATGATGAAATTTGGACTGTTAACAGTCTTGATGGATTCATAAGGAAATATGAACAGCTGTAATTAATGGAATTACATGCTATATTAATTTTCTCTACCTAAATATTAAAAGAACATTTTCTTTGTCCTGGTTGAATGGTTTAGTTACACTGGCTGAAATGTTTATGTTTTTACTGTAGTCTTTTGTTAAATATTTAGTTTAAAAGATTACATCCTGGAACAATTTTTACTAAAATAAACCTGGTAGCGTGAAAATTTTCTAGAAGTATATGTTACATATATAGCTAAACAGAACCTATTAAAAAAGTTCTGTTACTGGTTTAGAATAGTAAGGGTTAAATTCTTCTGGCTTGAGTGTTGTAATCTCAGTATTTTCACACGATAGAAATTTTGACAGCAATCAGCTGATTGGTCTTCATGACCATAAACTTAGTTCTCTATGGAGAGGTGAAAATGTCTGTGAGTTTTATGCTGAATTTTGCCATCAAACAATTGGATTCTGGAAAACATAAACTGAATTAATTTCTATGATAAGAAGCTAGCTCTCTGAATACCATATTAAAGCCACTGGGGATCTGTCCCCGAAAGTGTCGAAATAAACTAATAATAAATCAAAAGCCATGCAAAGCAAAACTGGAAAATTTCATCAAGCTTTAAAAAAAAAAATGTATTGGTGTCAACAGTCTTGGAGATGATGACTGGAAAGGGGCGTTTTAATTAAACAGGTCTGAATAGGCCAAACCTCTTCAAAGTCTGTGAGTTAGAAATGCGGTTTACAGCTATTCACATCTTTTTGAGAGTTCAGTGCAAACATCCAGCAAAAAGATCCTCAAGCACAGTTACTCTGAGTGGTTTTCATCCAAAGTAAATAGTGGAATGTAGTGAAGTCCCAGGTCATCCTCCAATCAAAGTTCATGAATAAGGTGCCTCAACACAGCACCCAGAGTGAAAATATGCAAATATGGAATGACCTCCGATTTTGGTCTCTATCTGTTTAAATTATGTTTGCCATTTTTACGTAGGCTTTGGTGTAGCATCTACTTTTTTCAAATGTACAGTTTTCTTTGATGTAATCTCTCCCCAGCTGTTCAAACTTCCACCTTTTGACTTATTTCTGAGTTATTTTTAATCACCTTTAGAAATGACACATGACATAAACTCGACATCTCCCATCGTTGTGTACTATCAGCATGATAATAAAATAGAATTACAGAATCACAGAATAGTTTGGGCTGGAAGGCAGCTTTAAAGGTCATCCAGTCCAACCTCCCTGCAATGAGGAGGGATATCTTCAACTGGACCAGGTTGCTCAGAGCCCTTGAATATTTCCAGGGATGGGGCATCCACAACTTCTATGGGTAACATGTTCCAGTGTTTTACCATTCCCATTGTAAAAAAATTTTGCCTTATATCTAATCTAAACTAACCCTCCTTTAGTCTTAAACCATTATCCTTGTTCTGTCACAACATATCCTACTAAAAGGTTTGTCGTCATCTTTCTCATAGGTCCTCTTTAGGTACTGGAAAGCTGCTCTAAGGTCTCCCTGGAGCCTTCTCTTCTCCAGGCTGAACAGTCCCAATTCTCTCAGCCTGTCTTCATAGGAGAGGCACTCCAGCCCTCTATTTTTGTGGCCTCCTGTGGTCTCACTCCAACAGGTCCATGGACTCAGGACTCCAGGTGGGTTTCACGATGATGGAAACATATGAAAATATCAAGATATCACTTGCCAAATAAGTTGCCTTAACTGATGATATGCCAGTACTTGGATGGTCCAGCCATGACACAGTGCGGGGCATGGAGGGAAGCTTAAGCTGAATAATTGTGCCTGGTTTAGGCAACACCTCTCTGGCTGGAAACCCGTACTGACTTCTTTCATAAAGTGAAGGCTTGGGTTTGCACCATCCAACCTACAGATGCTGGCTGAGGTGACTGCTTGCTTTCCAGCCTGAGGCTGCTCTCCTCCTGGTAGAGGCATTTCCAGGCCCCAGCATCATTTCCCAGTCGAATATTTTCACACCAGCCCACTACTATGTATCAGTTCAAAGTGATTGCTGGTGATGTGAGCTGGTATGTAGGCTCCTCTTTCTTATGTTCTTTAAAGGTGTTTCCATGTAGTTTCCACATAAATGTGACATTGCAGCAGGGAAAAGAGTTGGGTGTTGGAATCTTGTTAAAGTAGGACTGCACAAACTTCTCCACAACTAAACATGCTCTTGTTTGCTTTTCAAGTGAGGTGCAGAAATAAATGTGACTAACCATATCATTAAACAAACAAAGCAAACTTCATTTTCACCTGAAAACTTTGTACTTGCTTTTTGATTTTTGTGTGGTTTGTTTGGTTTTTTTGTTCTGAAATGAAGTACATTTGAAAGCTCATTTGTGCTCTTTGTTCTTGACTGTCAACTACAGTGTTGGCCTTATAAGCAAATGAGGATGCCACTGCTTACTAGGCAGTGCAGGAGATGATGATGATGAAAGAAGTTGAAGTGGAAGCTGAAAGGGACAATAAAACGTGTTATGAGGTCAAGCTGGAATGAAGCTGCTGCTTCCTCAGAAATGCCATGTGCATTAGCAGATGAGTAGGGAGACCTTCCCGTCTTAACCACAAGTCAAGAGCAAGCCGAGCACAGTGTGTAGGCTTTCTGCATAGAGTGCAATGATGAAGGACTTGTGATCTAACACCAGCTATGGGACATGAAGAATTTATCCCATTGAATTGAAGGTCCCAAGAATTGAAGGTTCAATCTTCATTTGAGTTAGAACCTGTATGAGCTGGAGAAAAGGGATCTTAATTTTAAAGGTTGGAGTTATCAACAGCAGAAAGATTGACTGATTGATTGATTTTCTTGTTTTAATTTTTTTAAGAAAATTTTTTATTTACAGAAATGAGTGTTGTATCTTAAACAGCATATACATAAACTTGACAGTATTAAGTGAAGCTGTTTATAATTTTCACATATATATTTTCGTATGTATATTTTCTGATCACCATTAGGATTTATTACCAGTGTTGCTTCTGCACTCTTGTCATGGTTTAACCCCAGCCAACAACCAAGTCCCACTCAGCCACGTTTACTCCCACACCAGTGGGATCAGAGAGAGAAGTGGAAGGGTAAAAGCAGGAAAACTTGTGGGTTGACATAAAGACAGTTTAATAGGAAAAGCAAAGCAAGGAATTCATTCATTGCTTCCCATGGGCAAGCAGGTGTTTAGCAATCTCCAGGAGAGCAAGGCCCTATCACAGGTAACAGGTACTTGGGAAAATCAATGCCATCACTGCAAACATCCCTCCTTTTCCTTCTTCCTCTCAGCTTTACCTACGGATATATATGATAAGGAATATCTCTTTGGTCAGTTTGGATCACCTGTTCTGGCTGTGTCTCCTCCCAGCCTCCCATGGACCCCCCAAATCCCTCTCTAGTGTGGCAGTACAAAAAGCAGAAAAGGACTTTTCTCTATGCAAGCCCTGCTCAGCAATAACAAAACCATCTCTACATTATCAACCCTGTGTTCAGCACAAATCCAGAACACAGTCCCATGCTGGCCAGCATGAAGAAAATTAACTCTACCCTACCCAACACCAGCACAACTCTATACCAATTTGCTCTGAAATTGGTATGTAGTCCAGGGCAATTTGCTAACGGGAGAGTGGGCACTGATCCCACAGGATGGAATATATTAGAGCTTCCTGGTTTACAGATAAAGTGTTTACCTATTTACACTTTAGTCATTCTCCTTAGCCCTTCATTTAAAATTTACCTCTTTCAGTAGATGAGAGTTTTGTGCTGTTGTGAGAGCTATGAAACAAGAAGTATGCAGCCTGATAGTTACCATACTGTCCAAAAATACCTTATATATATTGATTTATATAGCACAAAATGTGCATATATAAATACATATATGTACGTATATATCCATCTATATATATGTGAGACAACTCTGTATTTTTTATGGAAGATCAAAGTTAAACAAAATATTTGTTCAAAAGAAATGCAAGTCCTAAGACATAGTGATACTAGGAGCTACAGGAAGTCTTGTTGGAAGAAAAAGGAGAAGCAACATGTGCAGTGTTTTAGCCAGTTGCCTTTGCAAAGGCACATGCCCAGATCAGGTGTGTAATGAATATGTCAGAAACCCGATTTGTGCATTTATTTTGGAAATAGTTGCATGTACAGTCACTTCAATGTTCACCTTTCCGTTTTGCCTCTGCAAATGAGATGACAGAGGTTTCACATCTTGTGCTGTCTAGACATCTTCTGAAATTAAGTCTTAAGTTTGGTAAATATCTTTCCTGAATTAAGGGTGTTTGACAACCCATTGACCTCTGTATTTATTTATAGAGTGATTGTCTCTTCTTGTTTGGCTACACACCCACACACACACCCCACACCCACCCCCCCAAACCACCTCCCCCAAACCTGTTTAAGTAAATGTATTCTAGAAACTTTGTAGAGATAAAATGTAAATTACTATTATTCAGACTGGCAGGTTATTTTAGACAATATTGTCTTATAATTCAAGCTGTGCAGATACTACCTAGAATGTCAGAATAGCCTCTGTCATCAAAAGTGTGATGATTCATAATCTCTGTGTCTTTTAGAGACACTTTGTAACACTGGGCAAGACTGGGAGTTTAAGTTTAGAAGGAGCATTGTTAATCTCAGGATAATTCTTTATTTATATCTTTTTTTTTTTATGGGGGTTTTCTACTTGGTGATTAAAGCATCAAAACCTGCTCTGAGGCTAGCTCTATTTCAGGGCTCTAAAGAAACTCACCACTGAATGAAAATCATTTCAGGGACAATTAGAGAAAAGGTCCGCATAAATTCTTCCTGTATCCAGGGCATTAGCATCACCCAAGTGTCTCTTGCTTACAGTACGTTGTGACAAAGTAAAAGCTATTTCAGCTGTTATACCGTGATGGCTGTTATTTATGGAACATAAAAGGATACTGAAATACAAAAGGGTTTGAAAAGACCAGGGTAAGATCAGATAAAAAAAAAATGAGAGAGAAACAGGCATCTTGGGATGGTAACAACCCTGCCATGTACTGACAGGGAGGTTGTATATTTTTAGAATATACTGAAAGGAATGGTGCTTTTACTTAGGTTTTTATGGTTTACCATGAGATGCAATTTTCTGGCCTTATATGCAGTTGTAACAAAAGTCAGAGAGATTTTATGATAGCTGCCAGAGTTCATAAATGATGGCATACACTAAAATATTTATAGAACTGTAAAATCTTGATTTCTCTCTGGTTTAGCAGATGGGGTCCTAAAACTGGTTCCCAGATTGTCACATTTCTTTACCCTTTGATGACAATGAAGCCTGTTATCACTTTTTTCCCCCTCTGGAAAGCAAGTTCACTAGTGTAATCAAGTTCATACTTCTATCCAATTATACACACCAGGATCTCATGAATTAAGATGTGTCAGCCATATAAGATTTGTAATTATTCAAGGCAAAGGGCCTATTGTTAAACACCAGGATCTGAGGAGCCTTGCCATGTCTCTGACCAATGACCATTGACTCATGTCAGTATAATTGCTGGTAAAAATCTGCTTCCTGGTCATTAGGCTGCACCCACACGGCACAGATACACCAGAAGTGGTGAACTTAGGTGCCTGCTTAGTACAAAGCAGCAGTATACCACAGCTATTTGCTTCTCTTCAGGATGTTTTGTTGTCCTCGGAGAAAATTCCTGTAGCGCTGCTAAACTCAGCTGTACTTCAGAATGAAAATTGATGGTTGGGGTAACAGAAGCAGAATAAATAAACTTTAAAGGAGAATTTTTCCATTGCTGATCAGGATTTACTCCGCATTAAAAGACTTTTCATTAAAATTGAAGATGCTGAAGAGAAAACATCAAAAAATGTCCATTCTTTATTGCATTTTCAAGAGAGAGTTTCTAGGCTTTTGTTGATAATCAATCAATGAATGTGCAGTACCTACATATATACACATTTTGCCGCAATAATTGTCTAAATATTTACAAGATAGAAAAGCAATATAGGACTTGGGGTCTTTCTTTCCAGAAAAGCTGAAAGTATCTTCACTGCTGAAGTTAGTGCATCAGGCAAAGTATAAATTAGCAAAACGGACAATCAAGAAGGGAGGATCAAGACAAGAAAAATAGTGTGACAAATATTTTTTTAGAGCTCAAAGTCATCTAAATCTAGTGTCATGTTTCTGTATTTAAATAGATGCAAAAATATGAACATTAAAATAATTATGAATCTAAATGCATTTTGATTTTGGCATATTATTAATAGTATCTACTGGTATTATGCCTATAGAGGTGGAAGACATGACGACCAGGCACACATACCTGATTGCCATGGAGAATTGTAGCAAATCTGAATACCAGAGCTCAGAGTTAGGTCTTCTAAAAGATCCCAGCACAAAGCACATCTTCACCAACAGAAGCAAATCCATTTGTAATGGCTAAGAATGTGGACAAGGTAACGGGTGTGATTATTCTGGGATTTCCTTAGAATGATTTGAGTTTTTTTTTTTAAACAGAAAAATTTTATTTCTTAGCTTACAGTTCCTAGCTGCCTGACTCCCCACCTTTTGGGTTTTCTTTTCCTTTCTTTATTTCGATCAGTAGAACAGATGAACAAATAAATGATAAATAAAAAGAGAGCAGGGAAAACACAGAAGTTAGAGAAATATCTCTTATTCAGATTCCATAGGCAGAGCTTTTATGCAAACTGCAGTAATTAGTATTTTTATTTATGTAGGAAATGTTTATTTCTTCAGTAAAGTGACTCTCATTTCCGAAAACACAGTATTTTTTTCTCTCTCTCCTTCTCTCCTCCTCTCTTTTTATGTGTCTCTTAGCACCTTTTTGTCTGAGTGTATCCCATGACTTTTTTAAATAGCTAGAATAATAACAATAAATAGCAATGTCTCTCTTCTTTTTTTTTT
>VZTE01004781.1:3128518-3190587 GCA_013397775.1 Eulacestoma nigropectus
TTTTTAATGGCATTTATGAGAATTATCTTATTGAGTATTCATAAGGTTTGGTCTATTTGTGTGGATATGAGAATCACTTTTACCAGATGGCCTTATCTAGACATTTTGCGTTAACTTCTGCATATGTTACCTCACCAGCTTGATTTTAAGTCAGACGTTAAGTATTGAGGCATAAGGTATTGAGAAAAGAGCTGGAAATTCATTGATAACTGCATTGCCAATGGAAACCTCTTTGATATGCTGGTGAGTTTGGTTTGGTAGGAAAACCTGAGGTTCTTAAGTTCATTTCCATTCACCTGTTGTCTTCTGGAGGTAGAAGTAGACTGTTAGATGATAGGCAGCACTACATGTGTTGCATAGAACGTGTGCAGTTGTGTCTTTCTTACAAAGGAGATGTATGACCACATTAGAACCAAAAATGCCTGACCATTGGCTCTAAATATGCTTGTCAGAGCTTTCAAACATCTGCCAATGGCACTGATGGTTTCGTTTTCTTATTTTTATTTCTTATTAGAAAACAGAGTGTGAAGTCTGGATTATAGCTGTGGTGCTGTAAGTACTGAATACCTCTTTATCCGGTGGTGGATAGGGGGACATACTCGTCATCAACAGTAGGAGAACTGCAGGAAAAGAAGGAAATCCATTTTCTTTTGAGAAAAGATGGCTTGAGATCGGCGCTAGTCAGCCAGGTTTCTTTGATGTGGTAAGAGTGAAGACACATACATCTAGCTTCCATTTCTTCAACTGTGCTTAATTAGTTCTTGGGCATAGACTCTGAGGTCATGAACATGTGTATCTGGCATACCTTTTTTAAAAATCATGTTCAGTTTGGGCATATGTACCTGCAAATCCCAAGCTGTATACAGTTTCTCCACCTTGAGCAGGAACTCTCGGAAAAAAAAAAACAAAACCCAGCTCCTTTTTTATGTTTGTCTGCATCTCTAGTGAATAGCAAGGAAAATTCTGTAGAACTCCTCATTTTATGTCCCCAAATGCATTCTTCCTGCATCCTAGATGCTTGTCTGAAGTAAAGTTGGTTGAACTTAGTTTCTAGCCTAACCAAGTTGTTTGGGTCCACTGAAGAGAAAGCCAGCACTGCCAGAGGATGACTCGTCCCATCTTGAAATGCAATTTATATAATTTGCTTAGATTATTTGATGGGAATTCAAGTAATTTATGTCAAGTAAGAAGAATATTTTTAGGTCTGAGATGTATTGGAAAGTCTAAGGTTTAAATTCTTGAAATACTATACGATCTTTTTATCATTCTGGATACCGTCATTGCTGTGTTCCTGTGCTATTGTTCACTTGAGGCATTAAAATAAAGGGTGCTACACATTAGAGCTACTCTGGCACTATTTTAATTGTAAAAATAGATTTTGATATTTGGCTTTGCATGCTTTTTGCCTTGCTTTTTTTAACCTTTAGTGATCTTCACCGTAAGGTACTGATCGATCATGAAATACTACATAATAATCGTATATAATAATACTGTATAATGTAGAAGAATGAAGTCTATAAGAATAAAGTAGCATGTAATATACACTATTCTGTGTATATAATTATGGAAAATTTGTTACTGAGCATATCTGCTATCACAGCTTTTTTTGGACATAGTTTTGACAAAAAAATCTTATGATTTTTGCATAATTTTTAGTCTCGATCTGGAACATTGCTACCTTCAGCCATGTGCACACTCAAAAATTATGGAGCGTCTGGATCTTTCACAATAAAAGAGCCACATACATGGAAAAAATACTGGAACCTAAGAAAATCCACAAAAATATCTCTCATAAAAATATACGTAAAACCAGAAAAATAAAACTTTAAAGGTATTCAGACTAACGCTACAGCATTGCCTTGAAATACAATGTGCTATTTCACAGGTGGTATGTATAGGTATATTTTTCCCACTTAGGTCTAGATGCCTTAGAACAAAACTTTGTAGCACATGATTTTTCATACACTTCTGCTTGTGCTTTGAGGTGTGAACTCAGCCCCTAGTGCATGGTGTGACAAAAAAGTTTTTCAGCTTCAGCAGTACAACTGGAACAGATAATGTGATGAAATGTACTAGACTATGTGTGCTTGGGTGGTTGTGTGTTCAAAAAGTGCAGGTGCAGAACACAGGGAATTTTGAGAGAATAATAGTATTATGAAATATCTTTGTATATCTTGATAGGAATTGTTAGCATCATGTAACTGTCATGTAAGAAAAGCAGTCTGTCAGTCTCCCATAGAATCCTGAAACATTTGTAAAATTGCTTTACATGGTTCATTGTGGTCAATATGGTATGGAAAATTAAAAAAATGTTCTTGCTGGAAGCTAATGAGAAAGTATGAATTGACTAGTGTGCATTTCCTCCCATTGGTGTAGCTCTAGGTTGATGCTTTTACTGTGTGCTAGAATGACTATGTTCTTTTCATAACACATTTGTAGGTGGTGAGATACTAAACACAATAGTGAGCTTGTCTTACATAAAAATTTGAGAGAAAAAACCATACAAAACCCTGCAAAGTGGGTCATAGGCTTCACAGTTACAGTCAAAAAATGACTTTAGATTTGGTGGATAAATCCACCAAATGGTCCCAGTGAAAGTTTTAACAGTGACCTCAGTTGAGATTGAATGCACAGGGAATGCATACAGCCGGTGACTTCAGAGGTATCCACAACCCTACATAGGAGGGGGAAAAAATTCCCATCTATGCTCACCATGTAACTGATTAAATAATGTCTCTGGACACTTTTATTTTCAACATGACTAGAGGTGAAGCAATTACATTTCAACCAGCAATAAGGTGAAGCCCTCATGCTCAGTCTAACAGGAAACAAGTTTCCTAGACAGAAGCATCTGATTATTCCAACCATTTTTATATAGTTCAGCAAATCTGTTCTTTTGCTGGAAGTACAGTCCTTTCTTTGCCAATATTTTTCATCCATCCCTGGGAACAGTGCATGGCTGGTAAATCAACACAATTATTATTCTATTCCATAGGACATACAGTGATTTACATTTATATGCCAACATTTTCTTCCTTGTTGCCCCAGCAAGAGCTGGGAAATGATTTGTAAGGATGCAGAAGTGCTGGCACAGATGTTATACAGCCTCAGCATGTTTGCAGCGCACAGCGTGGCAGACTATTCTGGAAGTGTTGATGCACAGGTAGGGCAGGAGGCAGCCTGTGTGCCAGCAGTGCCCTCCCAGCTTCAGTGCAGGGCAAACCCCGGCCCCACGGCTGGCAAACATATTTGGCATCCATCTTCCTAACAGGTCATTTCTGCATGCTGCACTTTGGGGAGGAGGATTGTTTGGTTCTTGTAATTAGCTGCTTCTGTTGAATTTCTAATGGACCTGTGGGCCATAAAAACCTTTCTGTTGTGGAACAGTTGGCAGCTCCATTTTACGTGTTTACTTTTTTTTCCCCTCTCTTCCCTGCCCACCACCCCCATAGAGGAGGCTTGGAGGCTGAGTGGATACACAGAATAAAAATGTATTTTGCTATGGGAACTGTCTTCCTTCTTCTTCAGAAAGCTTGGCACTATTGGGAAGTTTTGTTTTTGCTTGTATTATCAGAGCAAATGAAGACCATCAAATAATTAAAACACTCCCAAGGATGGGGCATCCACAACTTCTCTGGGCAATCTCTTCCAGTGTCTAACTACTGAGATTATTTCTATAAAGATGATTAAAAAAGAAAAAAGTTTCTACATAGGACATAAGTCAAGGCAAAATGTTACATTCCTCCCATCAGGAGAATAAACAGATACATAAAACTGAAGCACAAAAGCAAAGTACTGTTACTTCTTGATTTGACAAATATTGGTATAAACTTGAGGAGACTAGTCCTCTGTCAGTTTCAAAAAACAAGGGCCTAGATTTTGGGGGCATTATTGCTGGAGAGGTTACTGCTTTAATGCAGTGGGTCCATTTTAGGCTTGGCAGAACAGGCTACACAAGCACACAAGGCTTAAGTAATTTGGTAGAGGAGCAGTGATGATGATGATGAAAACAAAGGGAGGGAATTATACCTTACAGCATGGAAATCATGCTCTACCCTGCCCAGAGTCAAACTTCTGTAATGGCTTTGTGGCCTTAACTTAGGGAAGAACTTTGGCCCACCATGAGGATGAAATTAAATAATGCAACAAGAATGGGCTCATATTTGGGGCAAATCCCCTCCCTCTCGACTATGCAGAATCCCACCACAGGTGGTAGATTGCACGCACTTATATTAGGACTAATATTTTCTTTCTGATGGCTGGGTATAGTGAGCAAAACAGGCTCTAGTGACTCCCCATAGTAGTAAATAACCTCCCTGTGGGTCCTCTGAAATACCCCAACTCCTTCATTCAGCACTGAGAGATCTCCAAACACTTAGTTCATAAAAAACCCAAGCATTTTAACACACTTTCCTCCTTCTCCCAGGGGATGTTCTTGGCTTGTGTTCCCTGCCTTTATTACAGCTTTAATCTTACGATGTGAACTGGGACTTGTTTACATTTTTATTTTTAAAGGGGTTTTTTGTGTATGTGTATGTGTGAGTGCATGCACTAAAGATCTAAATTGACAGATGCCTTTTTGTAGGACTGAAATGACATATCTAAGTTTTACTGCTCTCTTCCCTGTATTTGCATTTTTAATTACTTGCATCATATTTTATTAGTGTGTTACCTGATGAAGAATTCCAACTAATTAATTTCACCTGGAATTATATGTAGGTATATGAAAACTTATCCTTGGCCATTTGTGGAGACCAGTTGTGTATTAAGAATATCTGATCCCCATCTGAAAGATTAAAGAAAAAAAAGTAATCAAGAGCAAACAGCTGATTGTAAAAACTAGTCCCCTTTTTTCTCAAGCCCTAAAGATATTATTATTGGCAGATATCCTTTATTATTCACCCTATATACGAAACACTAACTCAGAAATTTGTTCTAACTGAATATCATTCAGTCAGATGACTTTTTCTTCAACCATTTCAGCCTCAATTTGTAGTAAAGCTAATGTTGTTCCACCCATATGCAAGGACTCATTTATTTCCATTCCAGCATGACTCACAGAGGTATAACTTCCCTTTGACCCGTTTGTTTTTTTTTTACCACTCTATTTTTTTTTTCCCTAGGTGAAATTAGGAATGTAGGCATTTTATGACAAGCTACCTGTAAAGGAAGAGGAAAGAAGAAAAGAGAATATGCAATGTGACCTGATCTTGCAACACAGCTGAACATACACACACACACACACACACACACACACACACACACACACACATGCACATACACACTCTCTCTCCGTGGATCTTTCTGGTTTGATTCTTTGTCTGTACTGACAACAGATGGTGTTTTAATAAAGTCCAGTAGGAATATTACTGTGAGTAAACAATCCAATGCATGCCAATTTCATAATTGCTGGGTACTGATACAGCCTCTTACCTGATGAATCCAAATTGGGAGGAAACCAACTGTGCACACACCTACTGGCAGCAGCCAAATCCGCAGCTGTGGTATGCTCCAGCGTTGAGCTTCACCACGGAAGGTAAATTGCAGCTCCAATCATCTTTCTTGGCACCAGGCTTGGGGAACAGCTGCCATCTGGCTTGTCATCAAAGTATGGTCACTGAGTTTCTGGGAGATGAAATAGCTTGCTTTTTTACCTTGACAAGCACAAAGATTGCAATCTTCATCTTTACAGGTATCTCTTAAAATAACATTCTTGGCTTCCTAAGCCAAAGATTTACCAAGTGGGATTTTCTTCTTTAAGTGATTCCCACGCCTATAGGGACTTGAAGTCTAAACCTGTTATATGCTAATTAAAGATTCACACCCACATGACTTGTCAAAGAGATAAATCTTACTCATTTGTTTTCATCATTAACAGGGGAAAAAAATGTAAGTAATACCATGCCTTACATTAGCAGATTTATGTGGAAACGTTTGTTTTTAATAGAAGTGGAGATGCAGTTAGAAGCATTATTCCCACCACTGTTGATATAACCTAGTATGGAAATTGCAACTTGGCAGAGAAGAAGGAGGTGAAAGGCAAAAGAGGGAATTCAAATATTCAGGACCAGCATTCCAGCTAGAAGTAACTGTATAGACAGCACTCAGCAAGTGACTGCTTATTAAGTGTATTACATGATCATTATTTATATATTCAGTCCTTTAAAGATACTCTTCAAGTCAAGGGCAGATTAAATCACAGAAGAAGGAAGTGAGTCTCCTCCTCTATGGCAATATTTAAGTGCCTAATTTCTGATAGTTTCTAGCAGGCCCCAGCGCTGCACAGCTACACATAGGAATAAAAACTTTATTTCAATTAATAATTCTTCGTACTGAGAACTTAGTCTTCAAATTCCATGCAAGAGACAAATCTAAGCTGAAATTTTATTTCAGCTTAGATCGGGACACAGAAATCCCAGATAAATAAATTAAAATAGCTGTTTAAAAACTCCAGTAAACGTAATTTCAGGTAATTATTTGACTTTATCAAATTGCTTCATATTGATGACAGCTAAGTATACTTTTTTGCATTATTGCCTTGATATATTGTATCACTGTCTTTCAAGATATTTTTACATCAGTGAATCTGTTTTCAGATGGCAAATTAATATCCCTGAAAAACTTTCAGCTGTGACATTATTCACAGGCCTTTCAGGGTTCAAGATTTTTTGCTTAGTGAAGATTACCAGGCTCTTAACATTAGAGCAGAACTCCTTTGTTCTGGATTTAGAAATTCTATTGAATTCAGAACTTGAGATTGTGGTTCACTTTTTCCTCAGTAAAGGTTTTGTGCAAGAATTTAAGAGAGGCAGAGAAGACTGCTCCTCCCACTTAAATGCCTGCTTTGGAGTTGCAAGGTTCTGCTCCTGTCTGAGAGTTTGCAGTAATGGTTGCCTGTCTAACCAGAGGAAGATCAGTGGATGTGGATACTTAAATAAGGAGTCATGCTGCTGCACCCAAGCTTTTTCTTACCAGGCTACAGATGGTCTGCATGGACACAACTTCTGTTGGCATACGAGGTTAAAAAAGTGTGCATAGATGTTTTGTGGACCCATCTACTGAAAGACATTCATGCTGAATACCTTTATGATGATTAGTCCAGCTGCCAGTGCTGGGCTGGGTTAGTTTTGCATACGCTATTTCATGGTGTTCTCTCTACAGATAGGCTAAACAACACTTTTTGCCTTTTTAATTCACTACTGACAATATATTTCTAAAAGAAAAAAAAGAATAGGCAGGTGAATAGGGGTGGATAAATGCTGGAGGAATAGTTATTTCATACATGCTAAATAAATGTGCAAGGAAGTGTTTTGGCAAGAGCTACTGTGCTGTTCAGTACCTCCAGCAGAAATGAACAATATCTCTATGGGAAAAAGGCTTGGTGGAGCTCCAAGACACGTGTTCATGGTAGCTGCCTGACAGAGCAGTCTGCCTGCACAGTGCTGCTGATGGTCAGAAAATGAAGCTGTCTTATGGAAATGCTTAGCAACTTTCTGCTGGAAAAAAACTGCTCCCAAAAGAAGTTTATGTAGAAGACGTAAAAT
Organism: Eulacestoma nigropectus; assembly: GCA_013397775.1. Taxonomy (NCBI): domain Eukaryota; kingdom Metazoa; phylum Chordata; class Aves; order Passeriformes; genus Eulacestoma; species Eulacestoma nigropectus. The sequence goes on from VZTE01004781.1 coordinate 3,136,063, forward strand.
GTTCCTGTGGGTTTCTCTAGCTCTGAGATTGGCAGACCTGGAGATGTTGGAAGGTGCTGACCTCTCTGTCACAGCTTGGCCACACCCACACCTGGGTGGTATTTCAACACAGTAGCTGCCTGCTGGATTGGAATCTCATCAGCCCATGAAATTTCAGGTTTTCTGTGGAAGGAAAACACTGCAATGCTTCCAAAAAATCATGGGGCTTGTGAGACATGGTGGCTTCAGCTGTGAAGCAAAATCGAATGTCTGTGACGGAACTGCTCATCCTGTCCCTTTATTCTTTCTGTTCCCAAAAGTTGGGATCAGAAGAATTAGAAAGTAAGAATCAGGTCATGTCATCTCCAGAAAATATTCCAGTCAGGGTTATATGTTGCAGTAACCCATTTTTTGAAAGCCCTGAGAAGGCAGTACGTGCTATGCACTGACAAACACTGATTCGCAAAAAATTGTATTTTCTTTTAATTGAGAGCAGAGGTTGTGAAATCACTTTCTACTCCAGGACCTAGGGCTCTAAACATTGACTTCTAGTAGAACAACTTAATTTGGCCCGGAGCCAAAGCAGAAACAATGACAGAATCTGAAAATGGATGGGAGAAGCAGTCATAAATCTAGCACTTAAGTAAGGATTGATCCAGCATAGTGATGAGAGGTGTTTATCTCATCCATCAGCCAGCCCTGAGATCTCCTGACCTGCAATCCATTCAATCCTGTACAAGAGCTGTTGTCCATGCCTTTTCAATATCTGATAACAGCTTTAAGCTTATATATAGGATGCAATATTCAAAGTAAGCTTTGCTGTAATTTTCTGAAAGAACTGCTTATTGTGTAGGCAGTTATATGTTCCTATCTCCTTCCGCCTTCATAGAAACTTGTAGCAGATTCCTGGCATCAGGAGCTGCTAGAAAAGGGTTAACATTTTAACACCAGAAAGTCAGCCTTAGTTTTCCATAAGTCAGTCTAATGCTGTCAAATCTGATGACCTTTTTTGTTGGAATTCCATTTACAAGTATGACTAAATTATTCTCCAAAGCTGAATTGATACCTCAAGTAGATATATATTCCTCTAAAAGAAATAGAAGATATATTACCTTACCCTTCAATGCTCAGGCTTCAGAGGGAATGGAGGGTGCCCATTCTTGCTGTTCTTTAGAACAACTCTCTGAAAAGACTTTACAGCCTGAGTATTTTTTTGGGGGGATACAAGTATCCTGTTTCTTTTGGTACAGGTCCATTTTCACAGAATCACAATATCATTTAGGTTGGAAAAGGCCTCCAAGATCATCGAGTCCAACCTTTGATCACCACCTTGTAAACTAGACCTCATCACTGAGCGCCATGTTCAGCTGCTTCTTGAACCCCTCCAGGGATTGATGACACCACCAACTCCCTGGGCAGTCTGTTCCAATGCTTAACCACCCTTTCAGTGAAAAAATTCTTCCTGATGTCCAGTTTGGACTTCCCTAGGCACAGCTTGAGGCCATTTCCTCTTGTCCTGTCACTTCTTACAAGGGAGAAGAGACCCCCACCTGGCTACAGCCTCCTTTCAGGTAGTTGTAGACAGTGATAAGGACACTTCCAAGTCTCCTTTTCTCCAGACTAATCATCCCCAGCTCCCTCAGCTTCTCCTCATAGGACTTACTCTCTAGACCCTTCACCAGCTCCATTGCCTTTCTCTGGACTTGCTCCAGCACATTTCTGGCCTACTTGACTCTTGCTGCACAGGTCCAGAAGAAATGTCGTCACTACTTCACCTAAAATAACTTTCTCATGTTTATTTTTGTTTATTTATTTATTAACTGCAATATTTAGAGCTTATTGTGAAGACATTAAGAGTTACACAGACACTGAGATAAGCTTTCCTTTACTCTGACTGGCTCCCATTCAGTCACACCTCCTCCACACATGTGGCCTGTTGGTAAAGACAGCATACATTCCACAGCTAAACACGGAGGTATTTCAAATGGTAAATTCAATCTCCAGCCCAGCAAAGGTCGTGCTTAGTTTTAAGTACATCAATATTGCTTAAAGGCAACTGGACTCTTTGGATGGACGAACTGAAATATGTGCTTAGAAGTGAGAAGCTCCACAAAACCAGTAAACAACTTAATGACATGCAAGACCAGTTCTCTTTTAAAAACAACAGAAAAAATCTCTAAACAAAACGAAACCAAAAAAACCCAAAATGAAAAACAATCCCCCCACCAAAACAGCCTCAGACAGAGACTTTTTTTCAAGCCAGCTCAACATCCAGCATGGAGGTGAGATTTTCCCAAAGAGCTCAGCTCCCATTTATGCTCTTAAATACAGGCCAGATTTTTATAAATGCTCACAATCTAGTGTTTAGAGCTCTTTGGACATCTGGCCACTTACTTCTATGACAGAGCTAAAGCCTTCTAGAAATCTGGTCCCAGTTGTGGATGCTTGGCTCTTTTGAAAATCTCACCCCATGGAAACTACTTTTATAATGGCATTTCTTTTCAACAAAAGGAAAAGCCATGAAATTTAATTATTTTACGTACAATGTCCACACTTCAAATATAATTGCTGTCACTTTTTCTTTTGCCTATTAAAAGTCACAGACAAAATATTATTTTCTGCTGCTTCTCCAAGCATTTGGGGCCTATACACACACAGATAGATGAAATAAAGTTTTATTCTCTTATTACATGATATTGCTTCAAGACTGAAACTAAAGGAGGAGTCTCATATAGGAAGAAACAGGGAAAAGCTGCACATAATGAATGGATATCATAGCAAGACCTGAGTTTGTTCTGTTGCTTGTAACGAAGAGTCAAGTGTCTTAGAAATAATCATAGAAAGAAAAAAAAAATATTTATCTGAGATGGCCATAAGACTAATCAAGCTACAGAATCTTCTTTTCCCTTGCAAATGTAACTGACCCTTTAGTTTTCGTACTTATCCTTCAAAGTCTATGTTTATGATTGCTATCCTGTTCTGAACAAAGACTAGCCAAGATACCCTGACAGAAGCATCTTAACTGCTCTCTGCAGTGCTGCCTATCCCATTGGGGCTGCTACTGTCTCTGCAAAAGCAGAATCCAAGTGCCTAAATATTAGATATAAACATAACAGCATCATTTAACAGCCAGTTGCACAAAGAGTGAACAAGCATCCTTAAGTGTCTAAAGAGCCTAATTTTCACAGAATCCACAATGGAGGTATCAGGGAGCTTGCTAGAAGGTCTCATTTTCCATCTGAAGAGACACATAATGAAAATTAAGTAGCATCCTAATCCATCAACTGCTGTGTCTTCCTCTACCTCATTCCTTACCAATAATCATGGAGTCATAAATACTGGCAGTGGAGAATGCCTATTAGATCATGCAAGTCATCTCCTTGCCAAGGCACAGCCATTCCCTCCAGTCCCCCTCCTCCTGGACAATGCCCAAAGTTATTCCAGCCATCTCAGATGGCGATGATTTAGTTGCACCCTGTCAGAGACCATGTCCACAACAGAAATATATCCTTGTCCTCTGGAGTCAGACTGATGATGCTCTGACAATATTCCTTATAGAGGATTGCCATCTCCCCTTCCAGTTTTGGAGCACTAGAGCATCCAGCTGTGATGTCAGCATCTACCAGTCCCAAATCCCAGAGGAGCCGTGCTGGCAGCGAACAACCCATTCCTGGAAAACCCTTCCTGCAAGCTTTGATCTCTTCAGCGGCCGTTGTAGCAATGCAGGTGGGACACAGTGCATCGTGACTGCCCCATGTGCTGGAACATGGCCACCACACACATCTGTGCATGTTAATGGGTAAGAAGAAAATAGGTAGATGTCACCCTCTTAACCTTCTTCCCACCAACAGTCTCCATTTATGCCATAAATGAGAGAATTTCACCTGTACCTTGTAAATCCTGGATTTTAAATTGTGGGCCACTGCCAGCTGTTGTCCAGCAATGAGGAATTCACCTTTTCCTGAATTTCAAGACTCCCTTTTATGTGGGAGTACTTAGCCAGGATACAAAGTAGTAGTTTGGTAATTAAGCACCCCAGGGAGCATATAGGCAATTAAATCAAAGGGAACGATTTAAAAATAAATAACAATTACATTGCCTAACTATTAAGGGTAGGAGAGCCTATCCAGGAACCTCTGTTTACACCACAAAGCTTATTTATAGCCTAGAAGTGATGTTACCACATGCACGCAGGGTTGCCCTTATCTTAGTTGGACAGATCACTGTGGAGCCAAAGCCCTCTAGGGCTTTGCAGCCTTACCATTCCAACATCTGAACCTTGTGATGGGCCTGGGGAGGTAGGAGTGCACCCAGCAGCACTGTCATTACTCCAGTGCACAGTCACTGTCAGTCAGAGACATGGTGTGAAGGCCTGAGGGGGAAGGGGTGTGGTGCAGTCAAAAAGGAAAGTCTGCCTTTTGGAAAATGGGAGTTGATTAGTAGGTTGCAGTTCTTGCACATGACTGGGAAACCTGAGCCTTGCACCCAGTTTGAAAGTGTTTGAACTTCCTTCCCAGGAGGAATGATATTTCTGCCAGCTCATCTTCCCATCATGAGGAATGAGACAGTCATCTACATTCAAGAGACTAATTTATGGTTTTAAGTACAGGAAACCATATCTTGACTTAGTAAGAGTTCTAAAAACCTGCTTGACTCAATGCTGTGAGTTGGCAGCTTTGTATGGCAGTGGAGGTAGGTGTTGGTCACGTGCACCATGCAGCAGCATTTGGTATGAGTTCATTTTGATAACCCCTCTGCCACTCATCTCAGTGTTGAGACTGTTGAGATGCACAACTTCCTCTGTTCTTCATATGTGGACCTTGACTTTGTGAATTCTGCTCATTGAAATGGATACTTTCCAAGTCCCTTTTAAGTTCCAGTTCTTAGGTTTGCTCTCTATCTCTCTCTCTGTGTTCCTCCACCCAGATCTTTTTCTGTTTCCTACCAAGATAACACATTTTGTATTAGCAACAAATAATCCCAATGCTGCTTTCCTTAAAAGCAAGCTTTTTGGCTTACTTTTCCCTTTTGATGTGCTTGGTCCACCTTTCTCTAAGCCAGTAATTTCCAATGTAAAATAAAAACAAAGAAGTTCCAGTGATGGAACATACAATGTTCATGAGACTCTTAAATGGGGTGGGAACATAAATTGATTGTTTAGCTACATAAAAATTGATAAGTTTAATTGATGTGGGGTTTATTTGTTAGAGGTTTTTTTTTAAATGAGCTTTTGTATAATAGCAACATGGCTGACATGTTCCTAAGAAGTTGTGCCAGAAGATATATACCATCTTTTTTGCACATTTCTGTGGATTCTGACACGATGTTTCATCCGTATCTATATGTAACCCAAAGGGCTTTCCCTGTTCCTGCAACACTGCTGCATGCTATTTACTGGACTACTCCATAATGACAATAATAAACAGGGGTGCATTTCTACCATAACCAATATGTACAGAAACTGAGGGGGTTAGGAGTGAAAAGCTAATCAGCAATTTCTCTGTGATTGAGGTGACCCATGTAAACATAGCCATTTTGAGAAATTGTTGTAAAATTGGCTTTATCTTAAAATGAAATAGCTGCTTAGTGCCAGAGCAATTGTTTAATATCACTGTGGTGAAATTAGTGATAATGCAGTGTTGGGATGGTCAACATTTCACAGAGTGGAGCACTTAGCCAAAAGATATAAATAATATTTGCTAGAGCTCTCACCTGGAGCTTGAGAAAGAGATAATTTACTCTCATTACCCATCCAGTTTCACTGGGAGCTGTATTACTGGCAGATGATGAGGACAGGACTGACTTGCTTTCTTTTATGGGTTTCACCAGCTCCTGTGGCTGTCTCATGTGGAAGGACTGCTAATAGGAACAAGGCACAGAGATCTGAAGGCTGTCACTGCCAAAAGAGTAGAGAAAGCCATATCCTTAAAAGCCAACATTTCTGCTAAGTGTGATGTCTTAATGGGTGATTACTGGGTTTATTTCCTTGGAAGTATTCTGAAAACATTTTTAAGATCTGAGTAAACTTTATGGTGCTTTTTCAGAGACTAGTTTGCATTATGAGAGGAACTGCCACTAGGACAAGCTGCCTTAAGATGTTTTGTTGCTGAGGATCGGGGCATAGAGTAGGATTGGTGTGAAAAAGCTGCTAACAAAAGCAGTGGCTGTTTGGTCTGAACATGGATACCTTCAAATTCTCACTGTGGAACCCACCAGGGAGTAGTGGATGGATTTTCCAGAAACACCATTTGTTCCAAGCAGAGCAGCTCTCCAAGAGACAGCACTCCAGTCCCGCCCTCAGATAGACCCTAGTCAGAGTTTTATAGGATGGACAGAAAATATATGCAAAATTCACGACTGGATATCATTTGTTTGCCATTGCAAACAAATAGAAAAACAAAATACACCAAATATGCTACCCGTGCATGCATATGCAGCAAACACCTTATTGCATTCTCATTTACAAAATCATTTAGTTTCATCAGCTGTGGGAAGCCTGGCTTCCTTCACTGCATTTCTTCTCAGAGAAACCAGCCCCTGAATACCACCACAGTGACACAGTACACATTCAGCAGGGCATTGGTCCCATCACATTAGGCTCCGTCACATCACATCAGTTGATCTGACTGACAGAACCCGACGTCTCATGTCACAGCAGGGCACTTCACCCAACACCGCGAGTTACAAAGACGCACTTTCTAGCAAAGTAAAATGAATTGAAATGATGTTGGGTGGGGGAACATTCTTCAGGTCTTCCTGGTCAGAGCAATCTAAAAGCAAGTTGTATTCCAGTTTTTATTGGAGTAAGATAGGTGAGATTTATGACATACAAAGGCTCTACACAATTGGATTTGTCAGAAAGGCTGATTTTATTAAAATGCAAAAGGAGATTAAGAGGCAGTTGTTCCCTCAATATATATACTTTGTATATGTGTGTGTATTCAAGCTCAGCAGGCATTAAGCTAGCTATTATATGTGTTTGTATGTTGTTTGTGGTTATATCCCTGTACACAGGTAGACAACTAAGTAAAATGCTTATGGACACAAGGAAAATGGCTACAACACGGCATTGCATTTTACATTTTCAGGTGACTGGACAATTCACACTCCTGCATGTGAAAAAGCTGCTAATACTATATCCAGCTGTACTGGAGGGTGAAATGACTACCCTGTCCCCAGACTTGGTAACTTTTTTAAGCTAGTGGTGTCTTCTACCTTTCCCTGTTAGTCTGCAAGGTCGTCAGGACAGCCTTTAATTTCCATTTGTTTTAGACACAGACATACTTTCTTAATCTCACTGTTTCTCCATTTTTTAAAAATTATTTTTTTGCTCTTACTCTTAAAAAGAGTGCAGAGTTCTCTCTTCTGCTTGTTCAGTGGGCAATGAAGAGTGGATTAGCTCTACTGTGCTAACACCCTGTACTGCTGAAACCCTGAAAATCATGAAATATAAATATATATAAAAAATAGTTATGTATTATGTAGTGTATATGTATTAACTACTGATATTGCAATGATAAGTATATTTTACAAGAATGCATATAATCTGTACATACTAGCAATTAATATACATTAGCACCTCATGTTCATCAGAGGTTTTGCAGTGAAATTATTCTTAGAGGCTTAGCACTGCAATAATTTTCTATCTACAGATTGTATCCTGTCTTCTACCTGGACACCCACACTCTTTTATAGCCTACATTTACATGATACTTTCTGTTTTCTGACACCCTTCCCCCATGTTTCATGTTTGTGCACCCTTTTCTCACAGTCCCTTCAGTCCCATCCCTTCAGCCCTCTTCAACCACTCTCAAAGTACTTTCCCCTTGGCACTCCAGAATGCCTTCTGCTTCCCCCATTCATTTATTGCTTACTACTGCAATCCCTGTCTGTGGAAATCGGAAGGGGGCCCCCTTCCCTGAGTCAAGCTGAATTTCCTCACTGCAAGCGGTGGAAGTGGCAGCTATCATCACGAGGGTGGCCAGCCTACCTTTCCCTGGGAAAGCCTTCTAGAGAGGACAGCCAGCCCTGCTGAGATGGGCTTGGCATGTGCCCTGGAGAAAATAACAGACAGTGGCTGCTCTTTGGGAAAGGGGGAAACAACCTGAACTCTGAAACAGAATATTTGACCTCAGCCTTTCAAAACAACAGTCACACCAAGCCTATGCGAGAAGACTGGTAAAGAAAGCTTCAGGAGTGTGAAAAGGCTGTTTCCCCATCCCTGTTTATGTGTATTTAGAGCAACTCAGCCTGTTGCCTTTGATACCTGGTGACTAGTTGAAATCACTATGCAACATGTTTTTCATTTCATTAGAAATACTGCTTTGTGAGTTTCCTTCCTTTATCTTCTATTTTGATGGCATTCAGGACAATGTGTTACCCTTCCATCCTTAAATGCTGATTTCCAGCACATTACTGACTAAACATTCATATAGAAATAAACCCAAACCTGTCTGTAACTGGAAGCTTTTAATTAAACACTCATTTATTCTGAGACTAAACTGTGAAGTTTGGTTAGAGCTTTGCCACAGAAACACTGGGCTGCCTAAAGTGTGAGTGAAATAGAGCGTCTGGAAAAATATTCGTTATGCTCTCAGTGTCTATTACCACTGAACACTGAAACACAGTTTTTCATCTTATCTAAATGCTTTTCTCTGGTTTTACTTTCCTGTGGCCAGTGAAGAAAAGATATGTCTCTAATACTTTATTGATAGGAAAGTAAATGTGGTTTGTGCAGCCAGGCTCATGCTGCTGTACTGAAACCTGCCAGGGAATATTCCTTAGGATTGAACACTGACCCTCTGTGCTATTGAATTGTTAGTTTGGGCTCTTCCATTGCTTTGGACTTGCTAGCACCACCAGCCGATATCACCCCAAGCAATTCCTAGGCACGTTTCAGGAGATTTGAGGGGGCACAGATCATTTCCAGTGCCCTGTCTGCATGCAACTGTCCTGTTTTAGAAAGTAAGAGATCTTAAGTCTTATTTCAGGTAATCCAGGACATTTATGCTAGTTGGTATCATCACCAGAGCATGGTCTCCTGTCTGCCCAAATTGCCTGTGTTGTGCCCACGTTGGTACCTGAGCTGAATCCAAAGCTGTGTCGATAATTCAGCTGCTGCTGCTGGCAGCAGTGGGAGCTGCCAGGTGCTCAGGGCTGCTGTCATCAGGCCAGGTATGCACGGCTGTATTTAAGAAGCTGAGATCTGTAAAGTGACGATTTATGTGTATCTGGTTCCATAGAGATATATACAGATGAATAGAGAAGGCAGTTTTTAGATTCAACAGTAGAAAACAGATATGGAGCAGTGATTTGTGAAACACTATCGAGTTGCATGCTGAGAAGAGGAAATCACCTCCCTCACTCAGTTGCCCCAGTGTGTTAATCTGAAAACTTTGGTAGTCAGCACTGACTGCAGTAGGTCTCTGTTTGTAGTGCAATGGATAAAACAGCAGCTGTTTTGATTTGTATTATCATGTACACTGTGATTTTCCAATATAATCTGTGAGGGAATGCATAACCGAATTCAATAAAATATGGTGATTGTATCTCCCTTATGATCCTTTGCAAAGCCTTTTAAAATATTATTTGCTGCAGTATATAAATACTCCAGAAAAATACTTATAGTCAAATGTTGCCTGATTTCTTTTTAAAGTTACCCTATTAATATCTCAGGACAAAACATTATGAAGTTGAAATTGCATTACACTTTCATGGATATGCATTTTTATTCAGTAATCCATGATGTACATCTACAGAATTTCAAATGATGGTTTGTTTTTTTTTTTTCCTAAATAGGCATGAGTATAGGAAATTGTGTAAGAGTTAACTCCTGATATATTCCCCCTAATTTCATGATGATATCATGATTGTAAGCTCTGTCATGTTTGGGTTTTGTCTTTTTTTTTTAAATTCAGCATTTCAATGAAAGTTTTTTGTTTCCAAAATATACATTCTATGACTTAGATGGAAGTTACAGTCAAATTTTCTGCATTTATTTTTATATGAATGCTATTAAATCTGCCATAACTTCACAGGTATTATTTTTCTATTTTGTAGACACATTATATTTCAGATGAGCCTTTTAGACATATTACAGGGTAAAAGACAATTTCAATTTAACTTAATTTCTGAGAATTTGTTATAGTCATAACCCTTGTATTTCAAAGGCTAAAGATATATTTTCTGAAAATTTTATTTTTTAAGACTACTGATTTATGCCAAACAGATTAAAAACAGATAATTAAAGATGGTATTTTATAGAAAGTAGCCCTTTTTTATTTTCCTTTAATGATTTCAGTGTCAGAAAATGACATGTTAAACAGTTAATAAAGTTACAATTTCTATTCCTTGTATTTGTCAGATTCACCTGAATCTGATGCGTTCTGCTACATGTCAGGGTGTTTTAAACATTTCCTGACATTTTTATCATTAGTTATTAGAACTGAATATTCCTCTTTTCTCGCCTATTGGTGGATCATTTTCTGTGTCACGTAATTCTTTCAGAAACAACCTTCTTTCAGCACTTCTTTCATCCTCTGATCATTAGAAAAATAATTTTTTTAAAATTCAGATTGACTAACATTAAATAACTGATCCTAGAAAATATGATGAAAAACCTACATATTCCATGATTAGTTGTTCCTTTAGATTTTAAGATATTGTGAATATCAACATCACATTAACTGACTTAAAAAACCTATTTTTAAGCCAAACTACAAAAGGGCAAATTGAATATATCTGATGATCCTAAAACTTAAAACAAAAGCAAAAAACATTCAAAGACTTTAATTTTCTAAGAAAGATCCAACTGAAAAAGGTTTTAAGCAACAGAGGAAAGATTAAAAGATTAAGAGATAGGTATTTAAAAGTGAGAGTTATGCATAGGAATTTTTAAAGCTCTACAAAGCCCTCTTGCTCTTTGTCTCTGAAAACAAATGTGGTTAATCTGTCTATCTGAAAAAAATATCATTAAACAACTGTTCCTAAGTAATTTTGTGCTAGTGGAAGACAGAGAGATACTAGATAGAAAGCAAATATCTAAACTCACTTAGCGATTTGCATCACAAAAAAAGAGTGAAATTAAGTTTATTCTTGCTGTTCTAGTGGGACGCTCTCTTCCCCATTACAATTAATTTGGCTAATAATCAGACTAAACTAATTTTCCCACTCACAATAACAGGTGAAAATCAAAAGCATACTACAGTATGAGAGTGGCTTGTGTTTCTTCATTACACATTATAAGTACACATTACCCACATAAAAATGAATGACGTGGTAAAGGATTTTTTCAGTATATATTTGGGTTGAATGTGTAACTCGTGAATGAATTGAGGTCATTCCAAATATGTGCTGACAATATGTCTTGCATATTGTCACAAGAGCATTGATATTGCCAATGTCGAACTTTCAGAAATCTTGAGTCGGGTCACAAAACACTGAAGTCGATTGCAACCCAAGTTTACCAAAAGAAAAAAACAAGCTTAACGTGTTATTTACTTTCCTTTTTGATTGTGGACCCTGATGAGTCACATCCTTAAATTTTTCTCTAGAGCTGTATGATCAATAAGTGCACCATATTTAAATGAAAGTAGAAATAATCTTTCAACCACCTGATGGTAAGAACATGTTTTTAGGAAAAAAATACCCAAACACCTTGATCTTTATAAAAATGGTAATAAAAATGTAAGAGCTGGAAATGATGAGATGTAAATGTTAGGGATTTCCACTTTAGTATGTTGCACCTTGTAGTTTTCAGCAATTTTATTAAGATAATTGATTTCCTTTCTCCACTTGTAAAGCCTTAATTAGTGAGCCCTTTTTTCATTAATTCAGGTGAATTCAGTGGAGTCCAAGGGTATATCTAGATTTGGTACAGACAAACCTAACCGTGTCTCTATATTAAAATATCGAGCCCAGATGTATCACCCTGCTGGTCAAACAGAGGTTTTTCCTCAGTGGCACTTGTGAGTGCACTCGGTCAGTGTGGGTCTATGGGAGAAGTGTTGATGGATTGCCAGCACCAACACCTCCTTCATGTCAGGGAAGGAAATCATTGCTGATGGAGAAAAATTTCTCTGGAAGGTTCCATTTAAGCACACCCAGTGATCAAGAAGCTGGGACCATGCTGGTGGCACCCTGCTGGCTGGAGTACTCTCACCCATATTATGGCATCCCCACAAAGGGCAGCCTGAGCATGCTTCCTCTGATCCCATCTCCCTGCCAACACTCTCCTGCTCCCTGCGTGTTGTTCTGCACACCTCATCCCCAGTACTGAGGGCATTTCTCCCTGGCTACCTGACTCGTTAGGGAAAGGTGTGCATTTTACAAGAGGCAGCTTGACTTTAAAAAAAGAGTAAATCTCTTTCCCTTGATGTTGTGAACCAGGATGGGGGAACTGATGTCTGCAGAGGCGACACGGCAGGGTAAGACACTCACGAATTATGAGGGCAGATGTCAGTTCCGAGTGACATGTTTTCCATAACCTACTGCCTCTCTTTGTTTATCCATCAAATACAATCTATATAGCAACTGCTCATCTATTTAGTCCTGGGTAGAGCACAGAAATCCAAGTCAGACCTCAAATTTAGTTTGTCATTTGCCTTCTTAAAAGGAGATGTGATTTATGTTTATAATAAAGTATTTGAAATGTCATTTAATAGGAAAACAAATGGCAGTTGGATTCCCATGAGCAAGGAGAGGGGACAGTGAAACTTTGAATTAAGCGGTTCTATCTTATCACACTTTAAGTTACATATTTTTATTCTAATTGTAAAAATTATCTGCCTTGACACATCTTTTCCATTATTTTTGTTAAAGGGTATTCATCAACGGTGTTAATGATGACACAAAATTTTAATATATGCATTAAACATTTAAGTTTTAATATGTTAACATGACACAGGATGTGAATAATAACAATGTTTTATATATGAAGTGAAAACATATTTTATGTTGGAAATAGTTAGAATGCCTGGCAAGTGACTTATATCCATAACAATTTCATTTAAATATTGCTTTTGCACCCCATCTATCTTAGATGCAATTTTATAGTCCTTTTTAAAAATTCATTTCTGCATGACCTCTTTGAGGCTGCAACTTAGTGCCTCTAGCCTACATATTCAATTGCACTTGTACTTGTTCCCATTCAATTACCTTTCAAAGCAGAGAAACCAGCAAGTGCCCAGATCTGAACTGCATTTACCATTCTGGGACTTTTCAGGAATTACAACTTCTGTGCGGTTACACAGTAATAAGGGTAAAAGGCTAGAGAAAATCCATCAAATTGCTAAAATATGATGGTCTACCAGGTTTGATTTAGATCTTCATAATTTGGGACCTCTTGGAACAGCCAGGTAGTTCCTAATATAAGATTATATTCCCTTGAATATCAGAAGATTATGATGCATATATACAACAGCTTTCCCTTTATTTCCTCATATCCTACCTTCTGACTTGTGGCTTTAAAATGATTGTCCCAATAGCATTAGGGAAAGGGATATCTTTGAAAGGATACATTGTAAAAGGAAAGGAAATGTTTTGGTCTTTTAATGTGCCGAAGTGGGAAAGTAATTTACAAAAATCTCTGCAGAATTTCCATCCTCTTCAGGCCTATTATCCTATTACCAAATTGTGCTAATGGAACGAAATCTTTGCTCTCTGACTTTATACATAGCATAAATTCAAGAGTAGTTTCCATTCATGACAGTATGTAAGCTTAAACAGACCTTGTACCCCAAAGTTCACACTTTCAGTCTGTTAGGGCTGCGATGTGTATTAAAAAAATATATAAATCAGAAAACAGGCATTCTGGAGCTGCAAACAGGCTTCACTGTACAGTGCCCATTCTTATGATCTGGCTGAGAATTTACGACTCATCTCTGAGCACATTTCTCTCAGACAGTAGCAGACACCGCAGTCCAGCAGCAGGCTGCCTCCACCCCACCACCTCCAGCAGATGCAAGATGTCAAGGAAACAGATCAGGAAAAACACCAGGGAAGGACAGCAGATAGTGCACATTCTACCTGGAAAAACTCTCTCTGCAAAAAGGCAGAGATCTTTTCTCTGCATCGAATTCCTGGTGAATGTGGCAGTGTGATATAATAAGCAATAGAGAGATACTAGGAAAATCATCATTTCAGAAATGTAGCTAAAAAGCTGGTACTGAATATGCAAATATTAACATGCAGATGGTAAATATTTTTATCTCTAGAAATACTAGCTATAATTTGCTTCTCTGTTTATTTGTGTCTGGTATGTAATGTCAAGCATTTAAAATATTTATGGTCATGTTGGTTCTAGTCCAGCTCTTTGATCTTTCCTATTCATATCTTTTACATGAAGTTCCTTGTTAATAACGTAGAGTAAAAGTATTTTAAAAGACCTTTTTTCTTCTACATGCTATATATATATATACACACACACACAGATTTTTTATATATATATATATATATATATATACACACACAGATTTTTTAAGAGAACAAATGGATGGGTCAACATTTATTTTGAAGAAAATGTTCTTTCTCCTTATTTAATTTTTTATTGCTATCTTGTTTTAAGAAAGGGTGCGAATAAGTTTATGAGGGTCAGAAGAATTGTTCTGCCTCTGCAGACAATTCACCTACAGAGGTTCAGCCACTGATGGAAAATTGCAAAATGGAACTACTACTTTTTTTCCTGTGGTGAATAATTTATGCTTGGGAATGGTTTCATCACCGAAAACTCTTCATGTCATTAAACTGAACTGAAGAAAATGGGGTGAAGTCATCATCAAGAAGGTCAATTTATGGAAATACTGTTATCTCTTTCACAGTATTATTAATACCTACTGACACCTTCATGTTCGGTGGGGTAAAGCCAATCATTAGCCTATAAGCTATAAGGTCTCAAGCACATGTTCACAATGAGAACATCATTATTGTAAAAGAGATCTGAATGCAGCAGGTATGAGAAGGAAAAGACAGTGAGACAGGAGGAAGAGGCAGCTCTTGATCTTAGAAAGTCATAAACATAAACCCCGATTTTGAGCAGGCTGCTGTATTTTTTGCCATGGATCTGCACGGTGCTGTTGTTACTAACTGCATATTGGTATCTATGTGGCAGATCGCTGCAACGTCTGAAGAACAGCCACTCTGTAATTTTAGGAAGAATTAAACTTGGCAGAGGGTTAAAGGGAAAGGCTATTTGACTCCCTTTGAAATGTCTGCAATTGTAATATTTACAATGTTACCTACTAACATTTAGTTAAAGCACATTAGCACCTGGGAAAAGTTTCCTTCTGCAAGTCCTACTGTTTTTAAATCAAATTACTTGTATGTAGATTACAGACACGTTAATCTTTGCAATCTGTCTGTCATGACTTAAGGTTCAGATAAGCCTACTTAGCAGGATTTTTGGCACTGGCAATCACAAAGAGTGCAAGTTTAAGAATTTTCTTAGCTAAAAATGCTATTCTTTTGCACAAATTTAAGAGGATATAATACTTCAGTGACAAAGTTATACAAAGTACCTCTAGAAATACCTCTGAAAATTCTACATTCAACAAAAAAAAATTTATAGCATTATACCTGTGTATCATATTTAAAATTAACATACAATTGATGTACACATCATGTTTTATGAGCTTAATAGGTAGCCAGTGCTGCTTAATTTGACTTGCAATTTTTGCAAATCTGCTGATAATCCAAGTTCACTTGTCCAGGAAGAAGCATAACAAATCTCAATCCTGAACAACACAGAATTCCTTCTTGTAATCAATACAAATCATGCCTTTTATTTCAAAGTGATATTCCTCCATTTTCTGAGACAAGTAAAAAGAGTTTATCCAGATTTTGTTTGTTTCTTTGTTTAAATGGAGCCTTTCAAACTGGAATCATAGTGTCCCAAAAGGGACTATCTGACACTGACAAGACCAGTACGAATTTCTGAATGCATTGAATCTTTTCTATAAATGTGAGTTACTTAAAAAAGTAAATCTGGATTTCGGGTAATTTAAGAATATTATTTTCTAAGGGATTTAGCAGTAGCATCATAGAAATGCAGGAATGAAAATCATCTTTAAAACTCAGCTCCCCCTGCTTTGAGAGACTGTCAAGTATTCTCAGACCATCTGATTTTTTGTCTAATCTGTTCACAGAGATCTTCAACAATGAAGTAAAGAAGCTCCCTAGGCAGCCTCTTCCAGTCCTTAAAAGCCTTTGCAGCTGGAAAGTTGTTTTTTTAATGTCTAATTTAATCTAATCTAACCTTTTTCTCCCTTTTGAAAAATTAAGGCAGTGATTTCTTTTTTACATGGGGTGAACATGGAGAGTAACTCATGACTGTATTCATTACAGAATCTTTTTACATATTAGATGATTACTGAATAGCTCCTCTTTTCAAAATTGCTCCTTTCAAAACTAAGCAAACCCATTTCTTTCAACCTTCTGTCACATTTTTAAACCTCTTAGCAGTGTTTATGCTCTTGGCCTGCTCTATAGTTAGTCTGCATCTTTTCTTAAAGTGCCATGCTCAAAACTGGACCATATATTTTAGCTGAAGTCCTGTTACTGCTGCACAGGACAGAATAAAGATGTCCGTCTCTAACTTATGGCATGCCACCTAGCATGCTCCAGAATGACACTGGTCTTTTGAGTCCAAGTAATGTTCAAACATACTAAGTAGTTCATCACTGCTGCTAGATATTTTTCTGTTCAGCCATTTCACATTTTCTGTTGATTTTCTTCCTTCCCAAGCATAGCATTCCTTAGATTTCATATTGTTGGTTTTGGAGTATTTCAGCAACACTTTTAGGATCGCTGTGAGTACTAATCTTGTCCTCCCAAGTGCTTGGAATCTCTCCTAGAAAGATGCCATCTGCCAGTTTTATGTGTACTCCATAATTCATTGTCCAAGTCAGTAATGTGACTGTTCAATAGATTGGACCCAACACAAATTTGTTATGTGAGTTTTATAGCAAACTGCTAAAACTGACAATTAGAGTTTATTTTCATTGGAATCCTCCACTCAATTCATTTGTTCGTAACGGCAAATCTACCTCAACATATGAAGGTTTGTATCCTTACTCCTTTACAAAGGTCAGCATCCATAAGTAGCTGTGTCAGAATCATGTCTTTCATAAACTGCACATAGAAACAATAGTGCCACTGCTTTTTCTTTTCAGTTTTTCTTCAGTTCCTAACAGGAGAAAAATGCTAACTATGTAATTTCTTTGTCATTTTCTCTTTGACCAGATTTATGATACACCTTTGCAGAGACTTGGAAATAACTTTTGAGTTTACCACTGAAATTATAGCTCATGATCTATAATTTCCCACAGCATGTCAATACGAACTGGTAAAACTGTCACTAGTGGAGTTTCTATATACGGCACAAAATGTTCTTTTCTTACATATAACATACAGTAATTTTAAAAAATAGGAGTGTAGATGTATGCATGATACTTGTTTTGCACTTGGGATTTGCATTCAGAGAAACGCATGAGATTGCTGACTCATAAAGTAGATTAATTTGGAGGGCCACTGCTTACTAATTTCCCCCACTAATTTCCCCACATTGCCACTAGTAAAACTGTACAGGAATAATGCACCTAATTCACTTAGGTGCTTTTGTAAATATTACTGACTGGCTGTCTCTCTGGGTGTTCAAATGCCTTTTCATATCTGGCCCCTAATAAATAATGAAATGTAGATGTTGCCCTCAGCTTACCAGTATTGCTTTAGCATTGCCTGCATCCTGCCTGTCAACTGGATTTAGCATATTTGCATAATTATATTTCATTCATTCACTACTGGATTTTTTTAAACAAGAAAGGGAAAACCAAACCAAACAAGGAAGCAGTGAACAGCCTATCTGCATGAGGCATTTAAATGCCTCCTGCTAGGCATGTTTGAGCAGATCCTACTTATGCATTTAGTTTGAAAAAAAAGTAAAACATTTAAGGTAATTAAAATAATTCTGAATTCAATTTAGTATTCTATGAGAACTGTCATGCAAAGTAAAAAAAAAGAGGGTAAATAATCTTTTCCCAGTACAATGAAGTAGTCCTACTGCTACTGAAATGTGTAACAAAACTTCTGGGGTCTTTTGGAAGAACAGCAAGTAACTTCAAGCTTTTGTATAGGCCTGATTCTTAAAAAAATTCACAGCAGTTCAGTGACTGAGAATCCTCTTTAACTGCCAAGTTCATGGCGACCAAAGCTGCATATAATAAAAACTTTGCTTCGGCTAACTTGAGGACCAGAAGCCGGGAACAAATCTTGATATTTTCTGCAGTAATAGAATTATTGCTTTCGTTGCAAACTGGGTAATTCCAATGCACAATCAAGCAAAGGTTTAGTATAACTTTGCAAGGATGTACTCTGGAAATACACAAGAAAAAGAGAGTAGCTTTGCACACATGTGGAAGAAAGATTATAGAGAGTTAGTCTAGCAGTGAGACAAAAAACATTCCATTTTCAATGCATCCAGAAGGAAAAAACAGAAAAGAAAAAATTAAAAGGGAAGCAGTAAAATGTGAAAAAAGTAAGATTTTTTTTTTTGGTTCCAACATCTTCAGGTCTAAAGCTGATTAATTTACTCCCAGACCATAGAAAAACTTCATCATAGGCTTCATCATAGGATCCTATCTTCATCATAGGATCCTATGTTTCAGAACATCTAGTCTGTCCTTCCACCTTTCTGATGGGAATAACTATATATACATGAAAGCATCTTCCCAATGCATTTTTAAAAATCTTGACTGACACATGAAATTCAACAGCTTCTCTTGGCAATGTATCCTGGTGTTTCATTACTTGTATCACAAGAAATTTTTTACCTGAAATCTAAACCTAAGTCGCTCTTACTTGAAACAGCTTTTTCCTTTATCCTCAGTGGACATGAAAAGATGTTTTTCACCCCTTTTTAAGTAGCCAGACTGTTACCATTTTCCCCCTGCTTAGTTTTCTTTAGCAGTTGCTTTTGACCACCACTGGCAGACTACCAGTCGTCCTTTACATCCCATGTGCTCTGGGTTTCTTGCAATTCTTATTGCTTCCTCCTGGCCTCCCTCCATCTGATCTGAATCCTTCCCCACCTGTGAGGCTGGTGTATGTTCCTATATCCTGTGGCCTCTAGGTGGAAAAAGAAAGACATGGCTTATGACATATCTTTGATCTAAACCCGAAAAATCAGAGTGATTTCTTTAAAAGTGATAATTTCTCTCCTCACAGGGAGGTGATGTTATGCGCTGTTTCACTGACATAAGGCGTGCTTTTCTTTGACTGTCTGTTTGCTATATATATCTGTCATTGTTTAACTAAAAATTTCAATGAGTATTGAAGAAGTGGCCCTGAAATTTTCAGCAATGACAAGTTGGTTCAAAATCCAGCTACTCACCACTCTCCATATTAAATGTAGCAATAAATTAATACTTTTATATGCTCCAAATAAACCAGTGAGAAAAAAATGCTGAATATGAAACTGAGATCAAATCCCTTTGGAGAAATTAATATTTGGTGCTTTAGGATTTCTAGGACTGTCATGTCTCATTTTGAGCTGTTTTGAACACTAAGTATTAAAGCAAATTTATCTTCTGAAATATGATTGCAGAAAAAAATGGTTTTGTAGGATTTCTTGGGCATTGTGTCTTTGTTAATCAACATGAAATACATTGCATTTACCAGTAAGAAATTAGAAATTAATTAATGCATATTTCTTTTTTTAATTGCTAGTCTTGGAAGCTCATTATGTTTATGAAAGTTGAGCAGTTCTTTCTGGCTCACACTACCCATTACCCAGGGCAAGCAAAAATAGGTGCAAAATAGGTTTAAATGAGGTTCATCACACATACTGGAGGTAAAGATTCTCCTGCCATAAATTAGCTAATAATGTATTTGACAATACAGAGAGCTAAATGAATGTTTCATGTCTAGCAAACAGCTGTATTTGCACTCCTACAGATAATCGGTGAGCACTCAACCACAATGGATTTATTGAAGGAGGCTGATAGTTCTTTTCCGTAAGACTAAGTCAGAGCATATTAATGTAACACACAGTCATACATGTGCCCCCAAAAATGTGGGACACATGTGCCAACCATCCAGCCATGCTGATCTTTGGTACTCTGTCACCTTGCTCACAGTGGATTACTGCTGACAAGTTGTAAGTCCAGATTGGCTGGATTCAGCTATGGGATCTGATCCTTTGTGATGCTGAATATTGCTCTAAGTGATACAGACTGCAGACTGCAAGTCAGCACTTCATGGAAAATGTTCAGGAAATTGCAGAAATAAGTCCAGGGGCTGCCACCCCCTCAGACAAGACAGGGAAAGCAATAAGTTCCTCAGAATGATCCCCAGCTCTCTGTTCTGATTTTCTCTAGTTACTCTTGTCATCAAAAAATACAACCAAAAGGATGCAAAAATTGTAATTAATGGCCAAGCTATGTGTGGACCTCCTCCTGTGGTTCTAGGCATGAGGTTGTTGTGGCAAAATTTAAGAAGACAGCCTTTTTTGGTTTTTTTTTTTTGTTTGCTCTTTGTGTGAACTGGACTCAAGCTCTGCAGGCTCCAGGGTTCTATTGTTCATTTTATTAGTCTTTCCCAAGAAATGTAGTTTTAACCATTGAGGAGAAAGAGGCAAATAGTTCTGTTTCTCCAGAGAAGCCAACTACATTATGATTATGAAAAAAAACTGTGAGGCCTGAAAAGCTTTTCTAGTTTAACTCTTCCTTTTTACTAGCTAGGTCTACAACTCTCAAGCTCACGTTTCTGTAGGTAGGCATGACCCATATCACACAGCTGACTGTGCAAAAACTCCTGTGCACAGTTGGCAAAATAGCTTATTTCGATCAGCTTGTTCTCTGGAACTCACTTTTTCATGCATGCAGAACAGTTAAGAGTCTCCAGGGCAAGACTGGAGTCCCAGTTGCTTTTTATCTGGATGTGGGAAGAGGGAGAAAATGCTAGGCTCTTGGGCTTGTGCCCAGTTGTCCCAGAAGACCAAAGCTTAAGCTCAGGAATTAAAATATGAAGCAACCAGGATCCTTCACATATGGATGCTTGGTGTGGGAACATTTTTGAGAAGTTCAAGAGTAGGTTAAGTAGTCCATTTTTATTGACTATAGGCATATACATTTTTTCTATACAAAAGTAAGGTAGCTGTCTTTTCTCTTTCAGCCTACTGGTAAACTAGCCTTTCTGTTGGTCTTTCATGTTTTCGCTGCATTTCATCAACTGGAGGCAATTTGCACAGCTTTCCTCATGTCCAGCTAAGATAAGAAAATGGCCATTAAAGTCATAAAAATCTAGGAATTAATGAGCGGACAGCACTAGCAATTCTAGCTGGGATTACTTTACTTGTGAATCAGCTACACTGTAAGATAGGAGTGCAGGAAGAGAAGCAAAGAGAATTTATTTGCTATGATTGGCAGAGTTCACAAAAAAAAAGATATATTTTCTAAGGAATATCAATGGGCAAGGCATAGCAAAAGTATTATGTGGTTTAGATTCAGAGAATTTGGTAATGGAAAGTGATGTCATATGTCACTTGTCCAGCTTGTCTGAATGGAATTTTTTTGCAAATTATATAGTCTTGCGCATCTAAACTGAGTCTGTGGACAAGTCGATTCTTCATATCTGCACAAAAAAAGTACTACGAGTTCCAAACTGGGCTTTCTGAAACTCATCAGGCTTTGTTTGCTGCCTTTAATAATGACTATATGAGATATAAAAACAGATGCAGACAATTGCTAGAAAAGCAATGATCAATATTGCCATTTTGCTTGGCAAACCAAACCAGGGTGAATTAGGGATGGACTGGACAGTAATATGGGAAATAATGGAATGTCGTTACATAAATCACTAGCAATGCCTGATCTCAGCTGTGTTATATGGTCATATACTTCAAAAAGATATTGCAGGATTAAAGAATATTTAAGAAAGAGGATCATGATAAAGGGGCCTAAGGTAATTCAAACATCTAATGAGGAAATAAATTTTCCCTTTTAAAATTAGACTAAGGAACATAGTGTATATTCATAAGAAAGGCTGGGAGGAGTTAACGTGTCTCACAGTGCAGGGAGAAGGAAGGCCCTTGTTGAACTGCAAGAAAAAAAATGCACCTCGGGTTGAAATGTGCCTAGGCAATGAGGCCCAGAAGACATGGAATGCGAAGAAGAAATCTTTCTAAACAGTAATAAAAATATGCAAAAATATTTCACTTTTCTTCTGAAATGCAGATTAAACCACACAAAGCTGGGTGTGAACATTCAATTCTTCTAACTTAGAGATCAAGATGAGAACTACTTCTATGCCAGAGAGCCAGAGAGCAGGTGCTACAGTAGTTGAGCCATGGGTCTAGTCTGATGTTGTCTGGCACTTCATCCTTTTCCAAAAAACACTCTCACTGAGGACAGAGATCTAGTCTTGCATCAGAACATGGTTGCCAGCACCAAGGAATGAAAAGGAACTGGCCAGCATGAGTGTTGGAGACTGATGAGGCCACTCAACATTCAGCAGTGGCATTTGTTCAGGGTGTAGAATCACAACCATCAGGAACCTCCAACAAATCAGCTAGGTTTTGTTTTTTGCAAAATCTGGAGAGTCTAATGGCCCTTCAAGCTGAGGCTCTGATTCTGGAAAGAACTTTGAAATGTGGTAGCCTGTGATGGCACAAATATAATGATTTCCAGAGTCCTGGATGCAGCCATTTCCATTTGTTCCTTCATTCACATGCCCACACATAATAGTTTGTTCCTGACTGCTACAGCTCCGAACAAAGCCCATTTTAATATTAAAGCATGATGTCAAAACTGCCCAACTCCTCTGAAGAGGCAACCATTGAAAGGCTGCTTTTATTTCAATGCTAATGGAGCATAAGAATTCAAGTACAAACCATTGTTTTGGGTATGGTTAGTTACAAATACATAGTGAGATGTCATGCCTTAAAACTCAAAGCTTTTGTTTAAGTAGAACAGAAAAACTAGGGTAGAAGGAAAAACTGATGCAGAGACCACAATTACATACTGGGGCGCTGGCTGAGCCAAAAATACACCTGTCTCAACATTCAGTCCAATCCCCCTGCACTGGGCTGCCTACCAACTATTCATAGCAAGTCAAATTTTAGCCAGAAAAAGGCTGTGAAAGGACTCGTGTGTTTGTGTGTTAGTGGAATATTACTACAAACAGCATTTACAAAAATAAACCATAAAAACATATTTTGAGCTACTGTAGTTGATTTTTTTCAGGGTCAGAAAAAGAGAATTCCCCATGCTGATTGCTAAAAAGGAGGGCATATGCCCCCTAATACCTTTAAATCTTATTTCTTGTGAAAAGGAGCTCTTACTATTTTTGTTTCTAATCTAGGCCAAGTTCTGAAATCCTTGTAAAAACCAAGGGCTTAATAATGAAACAAAAAATAACTGGTAGCTTTATTTTTATATCAAAAGGAGATAAGGATTAAAAATACTAACGGTGTCTAACTGAGTATATTCCAGTCTGTTTCCCCAGGGAAAAAAAAAGAGTTTGTAAAGATTAGGAACAAGACTGTATTGCTTGGCACAGGAGGACCTATGACCTTGACCACGGTCATGACATTCTGGCTGAGCTCCAGCTGTCCTCAGAGGGTGCCTGGCTTCAGCAGAACATGCAGAATAGGATTGGTCATTGACACAATTTAACCAGTCACTTCTTATTAGCAATTGTTTTCCATTAGAACCATATAAAACATGAAGAGATGCTTTCATAACTATGTCCTGAATTTACATGTTATCATACATCTATATTTCCCCAGGTTATTTCTCCCATTGCTACTATTTTTACACTAAAGAAGAAACTCCAAAGATGCCCCAAATTTTGTAGACTCTATTTTTAATTTTTTTTTCCAGAAATAGGCTTTAATTTCTATATAAAAATTTGCTAAGATACTGAATATTTGATAAGAGTTTTCTGCATTTTGAAAGTTATTGGCCATTCCCATGGAGATGTCACATGAAGTCGCCCTTATATATAGGTTATGCTAGTTCCCAATATCATTTAAGAGGTACTTTTATTTACTCTGAAAAACCACATTGCATTCAAAATCCCTACAGATCCCTATAAATAAACTCTAGAAACTTTTAAATTAAGAATATTTGAAGCTATATCCTATATTCGAAGCTATTTTCTATATCCTGATTTTTCTGTAAAATATGCACATTACAGCATTTCGCTAGGAAATTGCAAAGAAATCATACATACAAACAAAATTGCTTCTAGTGCACTAAAAAAAAAGGTTGGAATCTCTATTTATGATAATCACTTGAGATTTTTAGTCTTGATACCATACTGAATTATTTCATCATCTTGGAAAGCCCATTCAGTGTATCCTTCTTGAAAGATACCTTTTGCAAATACATGGACAGAGAGACATATACACACACGTCTTGTTGCTAAATTTCATTTATATGAAAGGAAGTGGTACTTTAATAAAAAGCATTAAAAATATGTTCACCTTCCCTGCATCCCCTGTGTTTATTCTCCATCATTAAAAGGTGTAAGATGGATGGCAAAATGGGTTTGCAAATCTGTTATTTCTCCTCAGTATTGTAGCCTCAAAGCCTATTATCAGTTTCAGAATCTGAGCTACGCTGAAGACAGACATTTTCTAACTGTTGAGTCTATGGCCCATTTGAGAGAAAACCATGAAGACCACAGGCATACTTTCCAGCACATAACATTCCCTAGTCTTTCTGAACTTGAAGCAAGCTTAACCACCAATGTTTGTGTAATTTGCTATAGTTTACCCGCTGTTACTTGCATCCCTAATGTTAGGAACTATTTCTGAGTACCTTCTGCTCATCTGTCTTCCAAAAGAAGACGCCACATATGTCAGCTATTAGTGAGATACTTGCTAGTCTCTTGCCTGCTTATGTCCTTCTGCTTCTATATTCATGCATCAGTCCTACCTGTTGTCAACAGATGAGGCCAGAGATGAATATTTTCATGCATGTCTCCTGCTTCTTACTGCTGACACTTCATTACCCTCCACAGAGCCATTGCAGAGCTTCCATCAATGCTGCACTTTCATTGCTTGAGGCTGTGACAACATTGTGTTACAGAGCATGCACCAAGGAACATGTAAGCCAATTTCCTTCTAGTGGGGTCAAGAAGAGGCTCTCATTAGAGCTGGGCTGCCTGCAGTGAAGTGATGCCAAGCCCTCTGCCCTACCAGCTGTATTTGTACCTGAAAACTGTTACCCTCAGTGAAGAATACAGTGAGTCCTACCCTGTTCAGAAGGAAGGCTTTGACTTCACAGAGTCTCCAGGGGTGATTGGAATTACTGCTTATGTACATGATCAGCTCCAGGAAGAAATTTTCTTCCCTTTTTTGCAAGCACTTCTATATTTACATGCAAGAGAACTTCTGAGTCCAAAAGCTTTGACCTGGCACCAGAAGAGACCATCGATGCAATGCACTGTAGATTTCAGATATGCTCCCACTTAGACTCCTCTGAAAAGCGCAGGGATTTTTCTCCATTTGCCATCAGGATAACTAGTCTGGCCCCCGCAACCTTCTCAAGTACTCCTGGAAGAGAGGAATGGTCAAAACAATCTTCCACTGGGTGGCTTGAGGGGAAAATTTGTGGATACTAGGATAGTAGAAGGTGAAGCTGGTAAACCTCTGGGTAATGGATTCCAAGCTCTGCTCATCTGACAGCTGTTTTCACTGGCATATCCTCTAACATTGAGTTAGAAGAAATGCTCCTGACAAGGCTATCATTCCAAATAGTTTTACGCATCCTCCTTCATTCATTCTGATGATGGAATGGAAAAGGCAAGGGCTGTGTTAATTAGTTTCATTTCTGAAATGGACTATGAATATGGTTAGGAGATGTAGAGCAGAAGAGCAAATGCAGGCCTTCTGTGGTGGTACATTATTTTGGTGGACTAAGATTTACAATAGAAACAGAAAAAATCTGATTATCCATATTCACTCTGGTTTCCATGATCAATGACTTATTTTAATGAATACACAATACAGATATTTATGATGCAATAAACTACAAGATGGGAAGCACAAAAAAGTTAATGAAATCAGTCTCTTAAATATTCCTCCCATATCCAGACACACTGCATTAGGGTGATAATATTGAAAGAATTAGAACTACATATGTTTCTAGATTTAAGATTTTATGAAGCTGGGCAACAGTAAGCTTTTAAATTGCAAGTTTTTTAGATTTGGGGGAAGGTTAGTTTGAGCCTGGTCTAGGTCTAGTATCAGGCAAAATTCAAAACTTGAAGACTTGAGACTTCAAGCTTTGATCCATCCGTTGTATAAAAAGCCTAACACTTGTCCCTGAAGTGGCATTTGGAAAAGGTCCTACTATTCAGTGGAAAACATTCAGATCTAAAAATCACAAGGAGATCTGGAAAAGTATGATATAACTTTAAACAAGTACACTTTATTTACCATCTCAGTGTTCACTAGCAGTACTTCCTCAAATCTATAGTGTATATGCCACGAACATGCATTTTATAAAAGCATATTAAGATAATTAAAAACCAACTATGAAATAACATATTGCTTGCTTTATTGACTTGCTTGTGTACCTACTTAGTGATACTCGCTAGCTAGCTGCTTTAAAAAACAACACACAAAACAACGACTTGTTCAAGTGACTGCAGAATATATTAGGACACCCTTTTATATTAAGAATGACTCTTCTTGTTTCCTGCCTCCCCACAGAAGGATGACTTTGCCTCCTAGTAAAGGCAATTGCAAAACGCCCACTAAGATGACTACGATTTACATTGTCTTAAATGCTGAGTAGAGGTTCTTTGATCCCTTTTTGCAAATTTTGGCCAAAGCTGCCAAACACTGACATACCTGTCTGTGGGATTCTGATGTTTTTGATGTTCAAAGTCTGCACATTGTGGTTTGATTCATGGAAACGTAACTAAACCAGTCACAGTCTGCCAAGAACTGCAAGTTCCTGCTTAAAATATCTATCTTATGACATGTGAATGCTTTCTGCTGAAAATGCTTTGATTTTTTTGCACTTTCTTAAGTGTCACCAATAGGTCTGCAAACTTGGCTAAAGTTCAGGGACTGTAATGAAAACTTCATCACAGTACCAATGATCACACAACCTGAGACAGCATTTGGGACAAATAAGCAAAGGATCCTTAACCTGACCTCCATCTCTTGTGCTCGTGCACATATGTTGTAATGCCTCACACTAATGTGGGAAAACCAAAGAGGCTTGGAATAGGAAGGAGTTTACCTGAAACCTGAACAGACTTTAGAGGGGGTCCTTGAAGGGAAGTTACTTGCTCCTGTGGTCCAATGCTGAGCAGTTAAACCAGCCAGGTGGTCTCCCTGGACTCCCTCTGTAGTCAGCAGGCCAGTGGAAGAGAGTAGCTCTTCCCCATGGGAGAGCAGAAGGCAAATTTTGGCATTAGCATCACATTACTATGTATCACAATCATATTAGCACACTGCACAATACTAGCACAGTGGTATTGTTAGTATATTAGAATTATATCAATATATCATTCGTATAGCCTCTTTTTCACCTCTCTGCTGACCACAGAGGATACCAGGGGTACTTGATCCTCATGAAATGCCCACATTTGGGGTATAAGAATAACGAAGTGTGGTATGTGCTAAAAACTGTGCCCTGGCAACTGGATGGCCCTTTTCAAAACGTGTCTTATTGTACAGGCAGGTCTGTGGCAAGTGGCAAGGGTAGCTGAGAGTATACCCTGAGCTACACTTTGCCAATGGAGATTGAACAATCAGAATGAGTGGCTGCATACCTGGCATTTCTATGGATTTCAAGGCTAGATAGTTGGTTCCCAGATTCCTAAAGATGCTGAGAATTAAAAACATCTCTCCAGTGGAAACAACCCGCTCAGGGCCACGGCAGCCCTGCCACGTACGACAGGCTGGGAGCTGGGCTGCACTCACTTCTTTCCAGGACAATAGCACTGTTTTCCTTCCTTTCATGCTGCAAAACAGATTCAGCCTGGTTGCATTAAATTCTTATGTTAATGTTCCATTAACTAGCTTCCCTTTCTTTATATTTGCTCTTCATTGTTCTGCTTTTACTTTGTTTCACTCCCCGTATAATTAAAATGTTTAACATTGTTCCTTCCTGTGGTCAGGACACATTCGCTTACGTCCGTGTCGCTCCCAGCCCCGACTGAGGCCGAATGGAAGCAATTAAAACCAGGAACCACGTTATCCGTGTGTCGCCCCCCTCGCCGCCGCCCAGCCCCTAACGCGGCGGCGCCTCCGACCTTTGCCGGGCCCCGCGGCCAGGCAGAAGGGCTCGGGGGCTGTTTCTGCTGAAATAAAGAGGTGATGTATTTATTTATTTTGTGCAATGCCCGCGTGTACGGGCAGGGCTGTGTCTCCGCAGCTCCCGCTCCGCCCCGCCGCCCCGCCGCCCCGCTGAGGGGGGGCCGCTGCCGCCTCCGCCCGGTAGGTGGCGCCTCAACACCGCCCACCTGCGCGGGCCCGGCCCGGCCCGGCCCGGCCCGGCCCGGCCTGCTCGGCAGAACGGAACGAAATAGAATATTAAAATAATAAAAAGGATGAGCAAAGCCGCCGGTCGCTCCCCCTGCGCGATCTCTTCTGAAAAGCGGAGCAGCAGGATGGGCCTGAACCCCGCTGCCACGGCCCGGCTTGCCCGGCTGTCCGCTTCGGTGGGCTTTTGGCTTACGGAAGAGCTGTAAAAAAAGTGTGAGTTGAAACCACTTAAATCTCGGCTCAGCGAGGCCTGACAGAGCCTGCCCGGCTCAGCACCGGTCACTGCTGTAGTCGGTGCCCGGGCATTAGAGGCTTTCACATGCCCCGGGATCACTCGGTGGGTGCAGCGGGGCTATACTGGCACAAAACTGGTTCAGTGGAAAGGTGAAGCACTCCCTTTTGGGAATGAAAAGCTGCTGTCTCGGGAGAGGGTGCTGGGCCGTGCGTCGCCACGTGAAGCAGGGACGAGTTAGGCACCAGGTCAAGTTAATGAGAGCCCCTTGCACACTCTCCCCAGAGCTCCCAACTCAGCTTCCCGACTTGCTTCGTCCCATGGCCCGCAGTACCTGCCTTTCACACAGGCTATATCAACTCCACTGAGTGCAGATCAGGGCTGCAGTCTCCACTCAGGAAGCCAGGACCTCGTCTCTCCTGCTGTTTTTTTGTTCCATGACTATAAAAAGGAGCTACTGATATTTTGCCTTCCCCAAAGTCGAACCCATTAAACAGTGTAGGACAGCCTTCTATCATGGTGATGGGAAAAGTAAGGGAGGGAAGTTATAGATTTTTAAAAAGCTCATTTTCTTCTTTGGGTGTGTTTGTTTTTAATTAAACACAGAAGTTCATTAAAACGCACTGATAAAAATCAAGAGATTTATTTAGAGGTTTCTTTGTTAGCCTGTATCAGTTTATAATGTATTTGCACGGTAAGGTAGTCAACTGCAAGATGTGTGATGGATTTAAATACTGAATATCCATGTTTGGGAAGCAGGCAGGAGGGCAGTGAAACAGTCAAGGTGTTTTGGTGTTTTTTTTAAATTAGATTTGACAAGAGTCACTATGCTCTTCAAAGAATTCACAGCTCAGTGTCAAAAAATACTGTTTTGGTTCACTTCTCCTTGAAAATCCTCTCCTGCAAGCAATGCAAGCAGTTGTCTTGAAATGATAGGATACTTCTGGAAAGAGAAAAGTGTTTCTGTTGCAACATCTATGCTTCCACTTCTGTATATTTTTAACATCAACAGCTAGGATGTTGGGAGGAGAGGGTGCTGGTATCACATCTTTGTTACTAGAATATTGACATCTCTTGCTTCATTGATTTTTTATTACAGTCCCAAGGTTAGAAATAATGATCGTCAGTGACAGCTTCTTTGCTGCTTGCTTCAGCTTCAAGTGGTAATTTCAAGCATATTTTATTTTAGATTATTTCTCCCCATCTGTATAAACTCCCTGCCTTTCTGTCTGCAACAGGAATAAGGAGTTTGTAAAAAGCCACCTCTTGAAAAGTTCATGGCTGCAACATGCCAGCATAAAAGATAACACCAAACCAAGCTGCCTTTGTCACTACTACTGCTGCTGTCTTGGCATCTGTCGACAAAGAGCCACTCCAATCTGGGGATCCCTGCTGGGGTGAGATATGGCCACGTCTCCAGCAACGGACCAGGCGACACCAGTGCCAGAACGCTGCGACCATCTGATGCAAGTCGCTCGTAATGAAAGTCCAGCATGGGGCTAAATGAGTTTCCTCCACTGCTGGGTGAGGGGCTAATGATAAAAGCCCTCCCTGGGCTCTCCACTGCTGTCAGTAGCTTTGTCAGGGCATATGGCAGTTCGCTAACTGCGGCTTGTGTGAGGTTTCCTCTCACCGTGTTACCTCTGGATTTGGCTAGCGGGGTCGGCTGAGACTCCTCTGCCTGCTGCCCGAGTGGTGTGCGGGTGCGTAGGTGCCTGCCGTGGCTAAAGGGCGGGGACTTGTGGGGCGGTATCAGTTTAGCACCTGGTGACTGTTGCTATTGCTGCTGGAGAAGCACAGCTCACAGGAAATCTGTACCGGTTTGCTGTAGAAAAGGCTAAAAATGTGCTGGTTAGTGAGGTTAGCTGTGGTCCCTTACATGCAGACATGCTCTGCTGCCCCAGTCGTGTGGGCTGAGGCATTCTGAATTTTCAGTCACAGCATTCGCAGGGTTGGTTTTTATTATTGTTGTTGTTACTATTATTATTATTATTATTACTATTATTACTACTATATAATAGTAATAATAATAAAGAAAAAAGGAAGAAGAAGTAAATAGGACAGTTGTGGCCACAAAGTGCCTAGGCAGCTCACAAAACGTAATTTAAAATAATAAGAGGAAGAAAGTAGATTCTATCTTCCAGTAGTAGACCTTTCATTAGAGAAACCAGTGAGAAATTTGGCGAAGTGGATTAAAAAAATCCAAAAGACAAATGCACACACACATGAAAACACATACGCACACACAGACAGAGATCCTGCATGGAAAGTGTGATGAGTGAAAAAAAACCCCTCCACCAAGCCACTGTAGGGATAGGAGCTTGCTGGCCCACATTCTTATAGCAGTTTCTTCCACCTCAACTTTTTGTAGTTGATGTTAAATGTGAGACCTGTAATTTATTTTTTTTTCAAACATAGCAGCAGCAGCATGTTCTCTGCACCTGTTGGTTTTATGATTTGCTTCTCACAACAATTCCTTTGCTGTTGAGACATGATTTGAATGACAGGCACTGCTGAATCAGCTTGTAAATAGAAATGGAGGTGGGTTTGATGCATTTTCCAAAATAACCTCCCTCTTCATGCCTTGTGTGACTTGCCCCTTGCAAGGCATATTTTATTCCTCTTCATCTCTTGCCATTCAATTTCTCTGTTCTGTTTTAATATTCTTTCTATCTCTCACCATTATTTCCACATTCTTGTGTTGTTCTCTTCTGACTACACTCCCCTGGCTTCACTCCTCAACAAGATATCAACAACTTAGATAACAGCAGAGGCATTCATAAGTGAAATGTTTAGTTAAAGCATAATAACCCTGCCCTTGAGATGCATTTATGGCAGGTCAAAACCATATAAGGCTTTTCTTAGAGACCTTCAATTACAGGATGGTCACTGGTCCTGACTGACCACGCTAACTCCGTGGTGCCCTGGGATTAATGATTCTTCAGTACTGAGTTAGACTGGCTTTTTGCCTCTAAGGACACAAAGCAGCTCAATGGAGGGCCGTAATCTGAAGCATTATAAGAAGCAAAACAAAACCCACAGTCCAGTCCAACAAAGCAAAACACAGCCTTACTACTGCAATTGCTGACCATTTTCTGTGACTTATAAACTCTACTCGGTAGAGTCCTGAGTCAGGATTTTGGCATGCTTTTGGGATTTTTCAAGGAGGTACTTGTTTAAACATGTATGGCATACTCTGTCTGTGGATCTCAAAGCACCTTAGGCCTGTGTATCATTTAGACTCTTAAGACCCCTGGCTGGGTAGGCTATGTCAAAGACTGGAAAACTTAGGCATTGAGGCTGTGGTCTTTAGGAAGTTTATTACTGCTAAGATCCCTTCCAAGATCTGTGACTAAATGCTTGAGGCACTATTGAAAAAGGGGTTTACGTGCCTTAGCAGATTTTCCCTGTTTCATAAGCTTCTCCCTGGCATTACTGTCAATCTTGAAAGCCAGTGGGAGTTCTGGATAGGTCAGGGAGGTCACACTAAGGTCCATTTAATTGTATCAGATCGAAGCAAAGTACAGATGGAAGCCTGCTGCGTTTTTCTGGCACATGTTCCAGATGCCTTTTAAAACTAAATCTTTGGATTTAACCAACACATTTATTAGCAAGTGCTTCACGTGTGCTTCAGGTGATTCTTCTGCTGGTGATATTATTTAAATGAATCAATTTTTTAAAGGAATTTGCTATTGTTTAAAATATGTTGTTGCGAATCATGTGGGAAAGTCCATCAAGTACCGAAAGCATTATGTCCCATTTGTCATACTGCTGTGATAAGGTATTCAAGAAATTAATGTTCCAATTTAACTGAAATAAAAAGGAATTTTATGTGAAAGCATTTTTTTCCTGTTTTGCTGTTGATAGATCCACATATATCCAGTACAAACTTAAGATATGCTGTGAGTGGCTCTCACTATTTCTTGGAAGCTATGGGAGAAACAACTGAGGGGCTGTGCATCCTGTGAGAGATTCTCAGAGCAGGCAGACCCCACCAAGTCTCTGCTTGCATGAGGGCAACCCTGACCACTACTGAAACGTGTGCAAGCCCAGCTGATGTTCTAGGGGCTCCTGGGATGTCTGTTGCAAGCTCCTCTCACTCCAGTCCTGTGTTCGCTGTGCTTATCACATAGCCCTGCCTCACTGAATGATTTGGGTGTCCTGGTGCAGGTTGCATCCGGTTGAGGAGATAGGGTCTGTTGCCAGCTCCTGCTCAGGAAAGGCTATTTCTAGGCAGCCTGAACCCTCTGACAAAACACACTGCTGTCGTTGATTGAAACACAGACTTTGCCGGGTCCGATGAGGACTGTCCAGCCCTCATGTCCTCTGTGGCTCACCTACAGCTCTAGTCCCTGATGCAGGGCGCCATTCGTAGCAATTGGGAACGGACCCAGACCAGCCGGGAACCTGAATCGTTTATTCAAAGAAACGAGGGGGGGGGGGGGACTTCTTCAAGGCACAGTATTTCCTTACATGGCAATACTCACTACGTGACCTATCCCATGCTGCCACATCAGCAACACGCTTTCTGACTGTCCTTCTATGGGGGGATCACGCGCTGTTCACCCGTCTGTCAGCTCCCGGCAGCTCCTCTCCGTAGGGCTCTGCTGCGTGACCCCTCCCCCCCCCAGGGTCCGGCGGAGACAAGCCTCTCTGTGCCTCCATGTGCTCCTTTGTCCCACAGCCTGTAACTCAACTCCATCTCATCTCTTCCCACACACTGCTTACACGAACTGTGTATTTTAAAGACGCTTGCAGAAAGGGCAGGGAAATTTTTCAAGTGAGCTTGGCTTGTTAGAGCAAGTTTATATAAAGACTATAGGAAAATTAACTTCTTGACAACTGCTTTTTCTTGATGTGCCCTACATAAACAAACTAAGTTACCTGAATGCAGAAAAATGAAAGATATTGTTAGTGAACATAATAAAAATGCCCTGAAAGGTGGTGTATAGTTTGCCCCACTCACCTAAAATCTCAGGTTTCTTTATGGAAAAGGCTTCCCAAAATGCTCTTCACCTTTTCCATTTAAGAAAGTTTCAAGGTCAATTTTAAATAGAGACCCTGCCTGACCGCCCCAAACAATTTAAAAATACTCATTTCAAATGTGCTTGCAGGGAAAAATTTATGTTCTAAGTCACTTTACCTCAAAACCTTCCTTAATTTATGAAGCATCAGCTTTTTGTCTTCTCTCCACTTTTATAATTTTTTACCATTTTCTCAATACTTCAGGATGTGTGGTACCTTATTCACTCTATTTCACTTTTCCCTTCTGCCTTCCAAAGTCAAGGAAGGTTTGAGAATTGAACGGAGTGTGAAAAACGAGGTTCACTCTTCTGTTAAAATGTAAAAGTTTAATAAAGGACAATAGGGGACAAAGATAAAGCAAAAGGTTACAGCTCCGGGTGCCCTTGGCTCTCGGCCAAGAGCACACCTGCTATTTCAGAAACACCCTTTACATACTTTTAGCCTAATGCATATTCATAAACAATTATACATATTCAAACTTTTCCTTATACTAATTTAAATGTTCTAGGAACTGTTTAGCATGGCTCCTCCTTGGGTCCGCCTTTTTAGAGCGGGAGCATTTTTTGCTGTGGTTTAGTCAGTTTTTTATTATCAATGCCAGCTTGAGCTCTAGTCCATGGTTTCTGCAGACTGTAGTTGTTGATAGCTGACATGTCCGTAGGAGGGGTCTTTATCATACGTTCATTGGATGTTATCCAACCAAGCAGACAGTTCAATTACCACAAGCATAACTTATCAGCTATTTCACTACTATTTCTAAGTCTAGTTAATGACAGAAATAAAAGGCATTAGTTATTATTACAAAAAAAAGAACTTTATAGCACAGCTACTTTAACGTCATACACATATAGCATCTTTTCTTAATATTTGAGGAAAGCCAATATTATAATATGTATTTTTCACGGGAGGGACACATGAAAGGAAGAGGAGGACACACAGGTGAAGATAAGAGCAACAGAAATAAATCCAGAGCTTATCCTATTTATTGCAACCATAACAAAGATAATTTAAAAAAAGAGTGGGGAAAATTTTGATTTAATATATTAATATTGATCTTTTAAATCCATAAGTAAACATTTGAGTCAGAAAACAGGAATTTAATCTGACTTCAAAATTTCCAGTCTAAAATATTCGGAAATATATTCTTAATTTTATTTCAGGAACTGTATTCAATGAAATGACATTTTAGCTTTGAAAAAAGGCATTTGGTTTGACTTACAATTTGATTTGCATAATTCCAAAGGCTCCAACAAAGGTATGGAGCCATCATTTGTGGTCTCTGTTATTGTGGTTCTTGGACACTTTGGTGGTGGTCACATTGTCGGTATCCACAGGCACTTTTTATTCCTGAGAGGAAGACTAACTTTTCTGTAAGATAATGTAGCCTTTTAAACAGAAGTGTAAAAAATCAGTTTGTTTGAAGAAACAAGATGACAGAAATAGAAATACCAGTATTTATACGGAATGATGCTTCGCTGAAAATGTTTTTTTTTATCTAGGTAGAAAGGGGAAGGAGCAAAAAGGGAGACTATGGATAAGGTGTGTGAAATTTTATAATTGTCCTGTGCTCTGGTATGTTACCAGCCACAGGAATGGGTTGGAACAAGTTCTTATTCCTCTGCTTATACGGTTTCCTGTGGCCTCAGTAAATCACTTAACCTTTGTCCCTAAGTTTCCTTATTCAACAATTGGGAATTTTAAAACTTAATTTTCTGCCTCAGAGAAGTGTTGTGAAATTTAACTAGTTAATGTCTGCAAAAGGCTTTGAAGCCTCACCAAATAACTAATTTGGATTTTTTTTTTTTTAAGTGAGAAATATGACAAATCCAGAGTGAAAGTATATAAATAAAATAATAAACAAAACATTCTTTTTTTCCCCCCTCTCAGAAACAAGAGCGAACAAGTTGAATGTGCAGTCAGTGTTGCTGTAGAGTATAAAGAACCAATGACTGAATACATCTGCTTTGGAACACACCCTGGTAATTTACAATTCTATCAAACAATCTTCAGTCTCCCCATTTTGAATTACTGGCATTTATGATGACTCTACCATGCATTTTTCCTTCCGATTTTAGCTCCCCTTTTAGCAACACAAGTTTGTGTTTGCCCAGGCAAGTAAGAACATTTTCAGCATGGGATATGCAATGAATTAATTGTTTGGGGGGGTTTGTTTTTTTCCATGAAAAGTTTTGCCATCTCAGTAATATCTTGTATAGTTTTCCTCCAGTGTGCTGTCAGCCCTACATTTCTCAGGTGTCATTTCTTTTTATTCAATAATTATGCTGTTTTCAGTAGTGGTGGATGAATGCTTCAGAAAGCTGTCTACAAATACTCATTTGAGCTCTTAAATAAACTCATTTCAATTATGTTCATGCATATTTCATGTACACTTTATCTGATCATTCTAGTGAATGATTTATTGGTAGGAATGTTTGTCCAAATGAAAGATTTTAAGTCCCAGTAACTCACCAAAAAAAAAAAAAGGTGAAATCTACATTTCTCATAACAAAAATCTGTACTATAAACCATAAGTAAACTCAAGGTCAATGTGTTACTGTACATAAACATGAAAAATTTGCCATAGTCCAATAAAATTCATTCCACTTTAGTTTATTTGCAGTGAACTAATCCTGAGTAAATGGCAAACTAAGAGTGATTAAGAATGATTTTTATAACATCAGAATATTTCCAACAGATAGTCAATGAAAGAAAAACAACATTCCAGTAGCTGACGATTCACAGCTGCAATTCATGGAATAAATCACCTGCAAATTCTCTGGTCTTTTATTCTGTCTTATTTGGATACTAAATTTGGTGCAATAAAATTTATACTGTTTATCTCAGAAACACAGCAGAACAACCTATTGACAATGCCCTTTATCCATAAAGTATCCTTTGGAGAAAAGTTGATTTACTCACTGGATAGAACACATTTGTGAAAACTAGTGTTTAGGTGAAAACTAGTTACCCATAACATATTCCAGCTGAATAACTTATGGTTTTCTCCACATTTAGTTTGTGTGGTCATGCCCAACTGATGCATGGCTTATTTGTTTAGATGAATTATTGTTAAAATGGGAAAAGAGAAATGATTCTTCTACTGATAAGTGCTATTGCAGGATGGCATTTAAACTGTTAGCAGTGCTAAGAATCAACAAAACATTTCTGTACTTCCTTCTAAGAAGTGTTCATATGTGCAGAATAGTTTGGTGAAGTTGCAAGTACTCTAAATACAAGCAGTCTAATATTTACAAATCACAGAGTATTTTTTGACAGAAATGATTTTGAAATTTCAAAGTAAAATTAATAATCTTCAAGGCAAACAATCAATTTCTCCTCTTAAACAAAAACCAAAACAAAACAAAAAAGTGAGCCCATTGAACAGGTAGGCCAAAGACCTCCACTCTCTGTAACAGTTTGTATTTCCTCATATCATTTCAGACTACTACAAAGTGGCGCATTCGCAAAGGTCCAAGAAACATTACCCTTTATAATCTATCTTCTCTGATAGGAAATTAATCTGCCATTATAATTCCTTTCTCTTCCATTCTCTGTCTCCTTATTCACGTTAGAAAGTAAATCATCCAGTATGCAACAGCTCCATCATGGGAATTTGGCCAAGTCAAGACCATATCTGCAAAAACTATACAAGCAGTTGAACGGTCCTGTTGCTATCAGTAGGATTACTAATTATGAAAGTCACATCATTGCCTTGCAGCAAGGATAGCAAGGGACAATCAAGAAATGTTCAGAGGCTACCGGTTTGTTGAGGGAATGAAAGAGACATTTAATTATTTAACTGAGAGGTAGGCATCTGGTGCTGCACTAGGATTTGTTTCACAGCCTTAAATCCTCTCCAGCATTTATGGCTTTAGGTAGTCCTTCCTGTATTACAAGACAGTGGAGGAAAGGTGACAATTACATGTTACTAAAGGACAACTTGATTACTGTAGTCCTTAAGGATGGGTTGATGCAGTAAATCACACGAGGAAGGTTGAAATTATTTCAGTTGGAGGGGTAAAAGGAGTAATGTTCTACAGCTTTTGGGAAAAATTAATCAATTCCTCCCCTTTCCCCTCTTACCTTCCCCCCTCCTTCTATGGCAGTACATTGTGAAGGGCTGGGCAAGATGGGAGATAATTCCCTGGTGTGTGGATCACAAGGAGATTTCAGTGTGAGAAAATGAGATGTGGGAGACCAGTTGCCTGAACAGCCAGAGATCCCTGTTAGACAAGCAGTATATTTCAGCCCTTTACTGGCTTGCAAGTTTGACCAGGACCTGCTTTTGTTCCTAAATTTGGGCCTTGGTGGCTGTTGCTTTTATTTTCTAACTGATTCTATTATTTGATATTTTTTAAAAGTTAGGAGTAGTTTTATTAATAAACTGGAAGGTTTATGTGAGAATCATCAGGATTAGCTTCAACAGCAGTTGAAGGTGAAGGAGGAGTGATAGTCACGAGGGATAACCTAGTGAGGAAATGCCAAAAGTGGAAACACACGGGATGCTCAAGGATATCTCCCAGCAGGCAGATAAAACCCCTATTCAGAAAGAAGATGTCTTTTCCCACTGACTTGGGGGATGCAGGAGATGATTGGTAATTCTGAGGCTGAAGTTAATCTTTCTGTACACCACCTGTCGGTCATCTCATGGAGAACTGGTCTTTTGGGTTGTGATGACTTATCAAATGATCTGTTTGTGGAGTCTGACTGTCTTAAATTCTGAGTCATTTAATTATTTAATTTCCTCTCAGAAAGAAAGAAACAAACAAACAACATTTGCTTCTTTCTTAGACCATCATTACTGATTCTACTTAGTTTCTTCAAAATTGCTTGCAGCCAGATCCATTAAAAAAAATACAACACCCTCTCCTTTTTAAATCATACACAAGATGATTACTCTGACTACAGTGGGCTGCAACTACATTAATTTAATCCAATGCTATCTTCATTTCCTTCCTTTCCCATTTAGTTACGTAATGTGAAAATTAGCCTATTTTGGTATTATTATGATGATTTTGAGCTTCTCATTCCTCTCTCACACAGTGTTGGCTGCCTAAGATGACCTCAGAAACAATCTGGTTAAAAAGAAAATTAAAAAAAAAAGACTTAGCAGAAGAAACTGTCCTCTTGTCATGGCAACCTTTTGCGGACGAGTACCAGCATAGCTCCTGCTTCCTGAATGCTTTCTGGGGCCATTCTGGGAATGTGGGACTCCCACTTACTCTGATTAACTTCTGATTAATGTAAAGAATGAAAGTACTTTAAAAACGAAATGAGTTCTGTTTCCAGTGAATTGCTTTGTGTATGAGAAGCCAGCATATGGTACAAACAGGGACAAAAAAAAATCTCTTTGGTATATTGTTCTAAAAAAAGAAAGGCAAATTGCTATTCAGGCTGTAGGCTGGGTTGTATGCCCATCTATTTATTTTTAATGGTTTTGAAGTGGTAAGAACTAAGCTGGTGGCAGAGGCAACTCAGGACTCCTCAGTAGAGTAGGCAGAAAATTAGTTTTATTGATCCAGAAGTGAGGGGTAAGAACAGTTGCTGTGTCTGTAAGAAAGGAAAACCTGGACCTGGTTGAGAGAAGCATGATTGGATCATAAATTTGGTTGCTGCTTCTCAGGTGGCAGGTGCAGCCATCCTGGCGTCCAGAGAGGCACAGATGGAAATGGGCACTGGGGCCTGTGTCATTTCTCCGTGTGTATGGCGGCCTGCTACCCTGTGAAACTGCTTTTTTTACCTGTGCCTGGAACATGTCTTCCTTCTTGACTGAATAGATTTTTGTAGCCCAATTAAGAGCTGTATTTGTGATATGTACTGCAAGAGGCCAATATTTGCGTTGGTACAATATTGCCTGTGATATGGGCTAAGTTCAAACTATGGTTCTGCCAAACAAAGACTGCACTAGAGTAGAAAAACAGCCCCAAAACCAATCCTACACTTACTTGACATTCCGTGAAGACTGAAATCTCAATGCACATTATTCTACATCAAAATTGTAACCTTGAATATCTTTTCTACTTTAGAGACTAAAAAAAGTTGCTTTTGTTCATCTGCAGTATGACAGCCAAATTTCCATCAATATGTGGGATCACATTAACCTGAAGGACACACAGCAACGGCACCTGTGATTCAGCCAGGCTATGGAAGAGCAAATACACAGTGAAACTCCAAAAGAAAACAAGTTCTTTCTTTCAATGTGGTCTCTGTTGACTCTCTCGTTACTATTTGGAAAGATATTATGTTTGCATTATGGCAACAAGCAGGAGTCTTAGTGAAACTTGATTTTGGCACTCTGCAGATTGGGTTTTTAATAAATATGTTCTATTCAGATTTTCCCCAAAATCTTTAAGTACACAGCCAGCAGAGTTAGGACTTGAGCTAGGCTATGGAATCTGGACACTGTCTGAAAAACTGGAGATAAAAGACATCCTGGACAGCTGTAATTTGATGAAGAGATCATTTTGTCTGTATTCTTCCATTTGGACAGAGGTCTACCTGAACCATTCTAGGCATGTTTGTGTAATCTTTTTTAAAGTAACATTTCCATTTTTCTCACCCATCTATCTGCATGATACTAACAACTGAACTATTTGAGTAAAGAAGTGAAATCACCTGATAAGGAACAAATAATGTACACGTTTTGTGGACTGATGTTCAGGCAGTGTAAAACGTGTTTGCAGTACTCCTAGTCTTTGCTATTCTCTCACTTTGGACTTCATATACTCTGCACTACTGCTTATGTAGTAAGCACACTGGCAGGCAAGATCAACCATTTTACATACATTTTATTTATTTTTTTTTTTTGACGAACTAAATAACACTACTACACTGTAACATACATAGGGAGTAAGGGACTGAGAATATGAAGGATGTAAAGTATCAAGTAAGTTGTTCCCTCTTGTCAGAGTCAGTAGTCTGGACATTATATTGGCAAATAACACTTATGATGAATTGCACAGCTCAATCTGCAGCTCATACATGTATATTGGAAAACTGAAGAGAATTAATGTGAGCAATTTTTTAATATTAAATTGAAAATGAGATATCTTTTTTGCCAACAGAATATTACGTCAAATTGTTTTCTTTATTGCATTTTTCTTCTGAATATGATTACTATTTTCCATTTTCTTTAAGAATGCACGATCCTATTGTTTCTCCATACTATTTGGGCTTTCCTTTGATCTATAGCAATTTCATTTAATTTAACAGAACAGGAGTAGAGTTCTCAAGCATTTTATCATTTCTTTTGTGATGAAATCTGATGCAAAGTCCATGACTTCTGTAGAAAAATGCACTGTTATTGGCATAAATGTGCATTGTGTCAGGCCTTCACATTTCAGACATTTTTTATGTTTCCTGACAATAGTTCTTGAACTGTGTAGACAGTACTGATGGATTATCCATTCTTCAGCATTTCAAAATGGAAACAAAAAAGTTGGTCAGAGAAAAAAATCTTGGTCCCATTGTAATCAAAGGATGCTCGTTACAAATATTTCCAAATGCTTTTTTTTTGAACTACAATTCAAATATATAGACTTACTAGACTTCTTTATAGCGTAAAAATTAATTCCCTCTGGCTGCAACTACCAGTGGTTGTCTCAGGATCAATGAACCTGATTTGATTACATTGAATATGGGGTAGCCTCAATCCAAAACACAGTTACGTTATATATGGTGAAATGAGATTGTTAGGTAGGATCATTCCACAGGCTGATGCCTCAGGAAGTCAGCTAGGCGGAGTGCCCATGAGTTCCCTCAGCTGTTACAAAAGAAAGGCTGGCAAAGGCCAAAGATAAGTAGGAATTATAACCAGCTGTCAAACACATGCTGGTCAGACCTAGAAGGGGCACAAGAGATCACGAGATGGGATACTAGTGCCAACTGTGTCTGCTTAACTGGTTTTAAAGGATTTGATTAGGGGAAAAAGAGCTTTGACTTGAAGATGGCATGTCCACCGTGTTTACTTGACCCATTACATGCTTAATTGACATCCTACTGTGAAAAAAATATTATGAAAGTGGTTTATACTCCAGAAAGGGATAAAGTAGCAGGTTTGCTCTTGCTTTATCTCTTTAGTATACTAACACAGATGACCATGAAGACATCCTAGAAAGTGAAATCAAATGAGACATTAACTTTATCAATAATTTAAGGAAAAGTACTGATTGCCCCATTCACAGAGGAATTACAAGCTTGGGGCAGGGAACTGTACCCCTGTCAGGGCATGTACTACACAAAAGGTTCTAGCAGGAATTAAAGCTTCAATAAGTGGGAGAGGCAATTTCTGTTTATAGTCTTATTCAAGATAATTTCCGTGAATGAGATTTTCAGAAAAAGACCTGACAAAGTCAGACCTGGAAAATTCATTATGAATCAAGACTCATTACGAACTGAAAGCTCAGCTTGAAAGCAAATAATGGCAAGACCAATTTGCTTTTGTGGAAAGAAATTGTGTGGACAATAGCCATTTACAAAGGTAAGAGCAGGATCTGGGAAAGAACCTATAGACCTTCAAAGTTCCCTCTTCACAGCAGCAAGCAAGAACCACAATGGCTCTCAGTTCTGCTGGTTCTTCTGTGTCCCTTGCCCAATTCATACACATGAACCACATAAAGTAATTTTCCTTTCATACATCCTCAGTAACTGTCTTCTGCAATTTTAACTGCCTGCTCCATATTTTAGGGTCTCTTGTCATACCAATTTTTCCAATATTCAGTCAATCAGGTAACAAGATTAGTAAGAAGCAACACGAAGAGATTTGGTTTATCAAGCCACTAACTCTCACATTGACACTGATTGATGATAATGATGTATATATGCACTCAACATGGTGATTTAAAGAAGAAAAAGTTGGTAAAATCCTAAACAAAATCCATAAAGAAACATGTATATGAAAAGTTGGAATTCTCTAAAAAAAACCTCCGTGGCCATAAACCATTTTTTGCTGCAAGAGAAGGAGAAAAAATCATACTAACCTACATTTGTCATAATAGACAAACATAGGATAAAGGACAAATAGATGTTGGATGATGTAAAATGTTTGGAAGGTTTCTTCCATCAAGATGGCAACAAAACACGGTAGAGGGGAAGTGGCAGTATTATTTAGGATGCAAAAAAGGACAGAAAAGTTCAATAAATATTTCTGTCCCTGCATTTGGAAATGAGGGGAATGGTATCCTTCTATCTGATGATGAGGTATATTGCCAGCTTTCTTCATTTCTAATGGAATAACAGAAACAACTCATAGAAAATAAGTCTTTTACACTTGAGGAAGAAAGTATAATTTCACTGCTGAGTTTTGAGGATTGATTGATGGGATATTCTGTAAATGTAATAGACTTTTCAAAAACCTTTGAATCAGTGGTGCATAATATTCTGATTATAGAGTCAATGCTACGCAACACCAATAAAGAACATGTTAAATGGATTGAAAGTTGGCCACCTGACAGCTTTCAAAATCACAGTCATCGGTGGTCAATGGCTAATGCTGACTTGCTGTTGAACAGTTGTATCCTAACATTGGGAAGTTACCACAAGGATCAATACTGGGCCACTACTGTTTAGCATTTTCTGTACTGGGAATCAGTAACTGGGAAATAATGAATTGCAGCTGTGGAAGATTCTAGGTGGCCAAGACATCATGGAGACAGGCACACAAACTGACCTGGATCAGTTGTAGCTAAGCTTGTACAAATGAACTGCTTGGATACAGCTAATTAGACCTATCTCAGAAGAAAAACAGAGTTCATGACAAGACAGTAGTCCCATTCAGATAGAAATTAGGGTGCACACCTTTAATAGTACTGGTCGGGAGGGATAAGCTGAGACAACAAAGCACCAAATCAAGATTTATGTCTTTTTTGAAGAGGTATTTAAAAAAACAACCAAACAGATAATTGATCTTCATAGTGAGTAATGCATATGGATTGCAAGGGCCTAGGATGCCTGAGAAATGAGGCTCAGATTTCTAGTAGCCTGTCTGACTTTGCAGTCAATAAATTTGTAAATTAATGTCCCCAGAATTTCAGCTCTTGTAAATTTCCTATGAATTTGTATTCTGTTTTGGTTCTATTCTCATTTTTTGCAAAGAAATTAGCTCATGCCTTTAAAAAAACCCAGTCATTATCAGTAAGAGCTTCTTAAAAACATAAACTGAAAAGGGAAATGACTGCATCATTAGCCACTGGTTACTCCTTACCTTTAAAAGACATACCACCTCTTCTCCATCCCCTGTGCCACACAAATGGTGAGTACTGCCTTCAAACTCAAGTCAGGGAAGTTTCTGGCAGAAATGCTGAACCTAGAAAAGTCAGAGTTTGGTGAAATTCTCTCTTCTGAAGGGATTAGTAGTATGAATATATACTTAATTCTCTCTCTCTTTCTTTTTCTTTTTTTTTTTTTTTTTTTTTTTTTTTTTGGCCTAATTTCATGTTGCCACTTTTATCTCTGCTCTTACTTTTTTATCACTTCTAGTCCCCCTTTTTTTTTTTTATTTCAGGTGTCAAGTTCTCCGTGCAAGTCATTTTTTTCCTTGGCATAACTACATCCCACTCTAATAAATAAAAGTTGCCTAATACTCATAAGATTACTGAGCCTCCTGGTAGTTCTGAAGCATGGAAAATTTCAGATGTGTTTGTAGCATGTAGCTGATCTGGTGATGTTATCTCATGTGCCA
This sequence comes from Eulacestoma nigropectus, assembly GCA_013397775.1. Taxonomy (NCBI): domain Eukaryota; kingdom Metazoa; phylum Chordata; class Aves; order Passeriformes; genus Eulacestoma; species Eulacestoma nigropectus. The sequence goes on from VZTE01004781.1 coordinate 3,180,475, forward strand.
TTATTATTGTAGCCCACAGACTCTGGCTGCCTGTCTCTACATGCAGATAGTGATGAAGCAGTGAACAAAAGCTTTCTAAGCAAGGGAGGAGACATGGTACGATTTGAAATTGTTAACCATACAATATAAAACAGAGTAAGAGTTCTAAGTTTGAAAACAGAATATAAGGTTACGGTTTGAAAGGAAGGTAACAAAGTATGGAATTGTGTATAATAGAATTATTATATTCTTTGAGAGTTTGCCTAATTTAACCCCATAATCCCATATGTGAACATACATTACAGCATATCCTTTATAAAAAAGCAGTCAGAGATAAAGGTGGGTAAACTGTGGAGCAGTTGACATGAAGAAAGCTGCTCTTTATTCACATATAAAAGTAAAGAATTTGGTCTGATTTTGAGATGAAATTATGTCTGTCAGAAAGTGGAGTGTTGGCAGTTCTGTTACTATTTTCACTATTACTGGATACAGGTCAATTTTAGGGAAGGGATTTTACTGAAATAAATAATTACCTCAGTTCTAAATAGAAGACTTTTTTTTTTTTTTAAGTGTAGTTCCAGCATTACTGTCTCATAATGATGAAAGAAAAAGCCGTTATTCCTAGATTTTAGCTTTCTTTATTATGGAATCAGCATCTTCCTGTGTATCTTGGGCTGATGGTAAAATGTCGCTAAGCAAAGGAGTTCCATATGCAACCCCCTGATATTCTAGTAAATAGAATAGCCCAGACTTGGTCTCCTTTTTCTGTAAATAGTCCTTTTAAATTGTACAAAATTTAATGGAAGGTGAAAGAGTCCAGTGTTTCAACAGGGTGCATTTTTTGTGTGCAGGAGGAGACCACAGCTGAGATGAACCATGGTATCCTTATTTACATGGTTTACCTTTTTTCTGCCTCCTTTAGGGCTCTTCTAGTCGTGTTTTGAGCCAGCAGTAGGTGAGGAGGCGTGTGCTGCAGGAAATACTGTGCTGATAAACCTCAAACTGCCACAGGGAGTTACTGTGAGGACCTGGGTGAACTGGGATAAACCCTGTGATGGACCTAATTCTCCCTGTCCCACACTTCCTCTAGTTTCTTTAGATTATGGTTTAATGCTGTTGAGGTGTGCCTATGGATATGTAATATGCTTTGCATAAGCGGGTGTGGTGTCATTTCCTCTGCCCAGCTTTGCTAATGAGAACTGACGATGTACAAAATCCTTATTCCAGTCCTCTAAGAATCTCACTAGAAAAGAAACTGGAAATATATCTCCTTTGAACAGAGGGTCAAAGAGACTCGTGCAAGCCCAGAAACTGGGATACTACAGTAGGATTTTTTTAAGTTTCCAGAAAGGATCGCTCACCTGAATAGTGCATTCATAGGTAAACGCATGAAAATTTAATACAGCTGTTTTTAGGATTGGTGGAAGAGTGATTAGTCCCATATTGTGCACTTTGGAAGAACAAGTGAGTGAGTTTTTCTATTCCATTTTTTTCGCTATACCACTGAGTAACACAGTGTCCAACTACTTGAGCTGAATAACCTGCTAGAAATTTTATTCTAATCCAACATACTTTGGAGAAAAATCCAGTCCCCTACAAAATGAAAACAGTATAGATTATTTACTTGGGAAAATTATTGTGCTCATACCTTAAAGATAAATTTAATACAGAACTTTAACTTTGTTAGAAAGTTTTTGCTTAAAAGTAAAGAAGAATTTTACTTCAAAGTAGCGATTCAATATGGTTAGGAATAGGGGAGAGGGTAATCAAGAAGAGGAAGGTGAGAAAGGAGTTACAAAAGTCTTTCTCTTTAGGTAGCTCTAAGAAAGTTATTATACTCAACAAGAAGCTGCCAACAATGTTAGTACTCAACAACTTTCCCTCTTCCAAGAATTGCAGTAGATCCACTGATAATAGAATTTATGCTTGAGCACGCAGCACTGACTTAAGGTTAGTGCTTATGAATATATTAACGTTCCTTTCAAACTGTAAGGAACATGAGGACTTTAAAAATAATGAAGTGTATTTAAAAGTCTACCACTGGTTTTACATGTTAGGTTATTTTATTATTTGGGGATTTTCCTCTGCTGGATTTATGCTGCAGCACAGTTAATCAGCAGGCTGCACACAAAATGGCTGTTCCATGGAAAAACGCAAGTCAGGTGCCACTGAGCCCTCCTTGCAGTTGTGGTCTTCCATTGCGTGGCCAGAGTTTGGAAACTAAACTGAAGACTAAACTGATAAACTGAAACAAGGGCTGCCGAACAAAGAAATAATAAGCTAGCCTTTTTTTTTAAAAAAAGCTTTATTTTAAAAAGTAAGATTGAACCTTCTCTTTTTCCTTTGTTATATGTGGTAATTGAGTCATAAAGGTCTGCCTTGCAGGTTATTCCAACACCAATGATTTGAGGCTCAAAATTTAGCTTTCAACCTGAAACTGTTTTTGAGGTGGAGGCATAATACGAATACCTCTCGTCTTTCTAGGGGAACAGGTTTATTTTCTTCTTTATATCTTTTTTATACAGCTAAGTTTGTAACATTATCAAACTGTAAACAACAACAACCACAAAATCTTGGAGCAACTTTGAAAACTCATACTGTATATTGGCTTGCTTCTAAGTTCACTGTTAAGACTTATTGGTCTTCCTCCAGTTTGTAGGAATGATTTTGGGCAAGGTAGACTAAGTATTTTTCTGTATGTCGCACCAAGACAGGAAGACAGAACATGATTTGTTCGCCTACACATTCATGTGATGTAGAGAGAGCTGACAACTCTGTGATTATGATGTTAAGCGAAGCTGGGAGGATATAGCCCAACATTTTGTGTCTTCATTGTTATATAAGTGCTATGAAGAGAAAGATACTTTCTTGTGCTTTGTTTTGCCTCTTCAAATTATAAGATCTCTGAGGTATGGGTTGATGCTGATTGTGGACATATATATCAAAGCATTCACTGGAGACCAGTCACAAGCAGGACTTCTAGATGTTATTATGTACCAAATAATAAATAGTATTGATGAAGGAATATGGACTGCTAAGAAGTGAAGGAAAATACTACCTCTTCTGCTGTGAAGTCAAAATAAAAAGAGCATATGTGGTCTTAGCTTTTCTCCCCATGGGTGTTGTGTATTCTCACAGCCTTCAATAACCATTTCAGAGCAGGACAGCTGACCTTCGAAAGTAAATACGATTAAAGCTGAACAAATCAGGTAATTACAATAAAAACATGACTTGACAAGCAGCCTCTGGACAGAATTACAGTTCTATACACAACCTTCTCATTCAATTAGGATGACTTGAAATGGTAAAAATATTTAGTTTACTTTTGCTTGATATTTGTGAGACACTCCATTTCTAAGCTTTATTTAAAAAGTTCTTTAGAAAGAAAGATTCTTTAGAAAAGTAAAAATAGTTCAACGTAGGTATTGAGTTCTTGCATCCATTACTTGAAAGGATGTTAACAAGGTGTTACCAAAGGTACCTGGACCCTTTTTCTGCTCAAACCTCTTGTGATACAGGCTTTCCCTCCCTGGCATGGCCTCCTTCCCTCTCCTGCTCTTTTGCTACAACCTGTTAGCAGCTCAATAATTGGCATGGCTGCAGAGCTGTGCAGAGAGGAGCATGTGCCGGTCTCCTACCTCTCCCTTCTCCTTCTCTCATTTGGTAGAAGTGCAGGTAGCAGCCTCCCAGCTCTAAGGGAATACACAGAAAGATGCTGTGAAAGGTGAAAACTTCTCTGAAAAAAACATCGTGTCCATAGAAAGAGGGGGCCTCAAGACTAATGCTGTGAATGTTGCTGTAGTATTACAACGTCACAGTATTGACATCAGCACTTATAATCAAGAAAGACACTTCACTGTCACCTGTCACTAGTGCATTGCCCAAACTACACTGATGTTCACAAAGCAGGGATGAGCTGCAAGGTACAGAAAAAAAGATGAGCGGAGAAATAAAATCCAGAATGTGCCACTGAAAACATGCAGGTCAACCCTGAAACTTCTCTGAAAAGGTCAGAGAAGTGAACCGAAGCACCTTGGATCTGCAGGACATCAGTAAATTTCTATGGCCAGAGTAGATCTTGTAGCATCAAAAAAATTGGGTCAAATTCCTATTGAAACAACTTCTGAAAGTTCTTTAATCCCATTAAAACCAATTTGAGCAACACCCTATAAAGCACAGAATGCTCAGACATACAATCAAGAAAGCACCATAATTAAGTTTAAATAGATTAGACACGTAATACGATCTGGTGAAATCCCTGGTGCTACTTCCATGCATAAAAGTTTCGCAAGAACAGGCACATGGTGGAAACCAAGAGTCACAAACAGGCAGGAGTCCTGGGATGGTTTGATGTGTCTGGCAAAAGGAGCTGCTTGTGCAGATTTGCTTGGGGTGCAGGTCACGGAACAGTATCTGCAAGGCTGTGTTTTTTAGCAGTGTCACTGTAGCACTTTGGAGGCTAAGTGCTGTTCTGTCCGGGGATACAAGTCATGGCACAATTGTGCCTGAGCTAGGGGAGATCCAAGCTGGCACATCTGGGGGCACAGCTCCACCAGTACGGATCCCACAGCAGCGTGGTGGTGCTGACATGGTACAGCACCATCCTTGTCAGAGACACACAAGAGCCTGCCGCTTTCTCAGCCATGCAAGCACAGCTCTACGGTGCTGTATCTGGGCTGCCTCTGCTCCCAGCAGGAGCTCAGATGCTGCTGGCCTGAGCATCTCTGCACTGTGTAAAAACATCTTGTCCCAGACTTAGAGCCTCATTGTGCGAAGTATTTCACAAACACAGCACAGAAAGATACCTTGCCCCAAGGAGTTTACTGTCTAAATAAAATGGAACTAGTGTAGAGTGCACATTGCTCAGTGTATAAAGCAGTGCTTGTCACTTTTTCTGCCAGCAATGTGCCAGAAGTCAAGCTATTAAATTGCAGTTAGCAGATGGGCTAGGTACTCCTGTTGCTTTTGCGGAGTGCCACACAGCGACCATGGCTCTTCATCATACACCTGATTCTATCAAAAATCCATATTATGGTCCTAAAGAGTGATAGAATATCTCTAAGCTTGATGAGTTATATGCCCCTCATTAATATAGCCTTTATTTTCAGGGAGCTCCCATCTTTTGAAAGGGTGAAGATTACTTGAGGTTTTAATAAATGAACTGCTGCAAAGGAACATGTTGCCTTCCTCCTCCTAAGAAGATGCTATTTATATCAATAATCCTGTTGTGAGTGTTACTCCAAACCTCAGAACAGAACAGTGACAAGTTAACCAACCACTTTTGTAATAACATTTACTGCCCTTTATGAAGTTAACAAATCTATTTTTCAAATTTCAGTCATTTAGAATACAAAGGGAAAAGCCATTTTTTCATATGATAAAATGTAGCTGCTGCTGGAATCAAAGAGTCAACCACATTTTTTTCATTAATTTGATTATTCTGAAATGATTGATAAGATTAATTAAAACTGGTTTGATTCAGAGATCTTCAGAGGACCCATCTACACAACTCTTGCAATTTCCTCTTGAATAAAAATGGAACAGCATCTATAGGGAGACAGATATACCCAGCATGCCTCTTTTCCACTCTAACTGTATGATAGTTATTATGCCTATTATTCTCCTTGTGATGCCTCAGTCCATCAGGAATATTTTGAGACTATTTTTAGTAGGATATAGAAGGAAAAAATACAAACCTGTGAGAGAAAGAAAGGAAGAAAGAAGGAAAAGAAGGAAGGCAGGAAAGAGAGAGAAAGAAGAAAGAGGAGAGAGAGAAAGAAAGAGATAGGAGAGAGAGAAGGAAAGAAAAACCTCAAAGCTTAAGTGTAGTTTCAACCAATTATAAAAGCTCAGATACTCTGCATTGAACCTTTTGGGGAATAGATAATTTCACCTCCCAGAACAAAATGCCTTAAAGACTTCCTTTAAAGCTGTGAATAAGCAGCAGTTTTTCACCCCTTCCCTTCCCTTTGCCAGTCTGTGATCTAGAGTTAAGGGTACCTAATAAACCAATAGTATTTGCATAAATAAAATCAAGCTTATATTACTAGATCAAGGCTAAAGTCTTCAATATTATTCACATAAAATACTATGCTTAGGGAGGGCTTAAACCACTCTCTGGATCCACAGATGTTCTTCTTGAGTGTATCTGTGAAAACCTCTAGGAAGGCATTTATTTTCCCATTTCATAATGTGCCCTGCTGTTGACTAGACTTCAGTCTAGCTGCCCTGCTTCTATAAATTAAACATCCTCAGGAAAGTCATGGGTGACCCAGAGTTCCCATCACTCTCTTCCTCACAGTTTTTTTGTCTCAATGCGGTCTCCGAAATGATACTTTTGTAACATCTCAGTAGAATATCACTATTTAAAGTAGTTTCAGTAGCCATCAAGAAAACATAATCGAACACATTGCTGTGTCTTATCACTGTTATGATAGGTAAGGACATGATCCAGCCAAATTTTAGATAGGTGTCTAATTGAAAAACCCTGAACATTCAGCACACTGCTTTCAGTAAATAGGCTTCGGCAGTCTTTGATATTAAACATATTTGTAGGTGTTTTATTAAATTTGGTGCCATAAAGAACAATGTACTTAATGAGTATCACAGGGGGAAAGTTACTGTTTAAAGAAGGAAAAAGAAATATGTAGGAAACTTCAGGAGATTGAAGTAACACTGTTGATTAAATAAAACAGTTCTTACTGTATCTTATGCTGATGGTGCCAGTCATGAAATATTGCAAGGCACTGAATACCTGTTCCTCATCTCAAGTCAATGAGAGGTTTTGGCATTTACTTTATTGGGCCCAGAATTTTTTTCCAGACTTTTTCTCAGCCATTCATGTGATTAGAGTAATGCACATGCATAACAGATGTACTGTATGCCACCACAACACTATGGTTTAGTCAGAGTGCACATTAAATCTGTCTTTTTAATACTGTGCAAGGATTTCCATATCTGCATGAATCTACCTTTAGTAAGCTCATGAACAATGTAGGCCAACATTTGCATGTGAAAAGTCATCAAAAATTGGGAGGAAAAGTGCCTACCTCAGTAATTTTTAAATAACTCAGGCCATTAATTGGTAACCTTTGTTTCTTCTACTTGCACAGCCATAAATTAGTTTTATGGATTAAGTATATTTGAACTTTCAAAAATGCTTTTATAGCTTAGAAAGCAAAATACTGGATATTTGCAATTACACTTCAAAAACAGTAGAAGATAGGTGTGTATGTGTCTGGGGAGTGATTAGGGCTCTAATATCTTGATACAAATTTTTACTGGAAAAAGCAACCTGGTTAATAATTGCAGCAGCAGCCCAAAGGTTCATGGAAGAAAATATTACAATTAGTAAAATTAGTTTTCACAACAGAAAATTCAGCATATTATTTGTTTATAAAGGAAAGCTTTAGGAAAACAACAGCCATCAGCCACTGTATGGCACGTACCAGTTAAAACAGAGAATATGAGAAACCTTTGGTATTATGATAAAACTGTAACTTCCTCGAGTGCTATAGATTTCATTACCAGTTTGATGTCCTTACTTATGGAGCCCCAACATAATATTTTAAGCTGGAGTAATCACAGGTAATTGTCCACTTTCCTGACAGGTGTGATGTTAACAGATGGAAAATGCATCTGTGTCACTTGGGATTTAGAACCAGGTCTGGCCTCTGAGGGAGTGTTGTGCTGGTGGGGATGGACTTGTGTGCTGCATGGCTGAGGTTTTGCAGGAGCAAGTTGTGGTTTAAAACACATTTTGACTTTTGTTTCCAGAAGTGACCAGAAGGGAGGAGCTGGATTCTCAGGCAGTGGTTACTCAGCACTTAAAACAGTTACATGTGGTACAATACAGTCCTGTGTCACAGGACCTTGGAGCACCTCCAAATAGTGTTATCATTCACATCGTACTGGTATGAAGAAAAATAGTATCACAGCAGCAAGGGGTCAGATGTAGAGCTCATGAGAGTTGCTGCTAGTGCTTGCTACAGAATCCTCTAGAGCAAGCTCTCACTACTGCTGAAGAAAAGCATTCCTGAACTGCCTAGCCCCTTACCTGAATCATACAATTGAAAACCAACCAGCCAGTGAACTCTGCGGTTGCCTTTGCTTGCCTTGTGCTCTACAGCCATTTCCAACTTGTCTTTTCAACCATGATAAGGCAAGGTGTTAAAAGAAAAAACCATGAAACCATGAGTGTTTTGCATAATTGCATGACTCCAGGAGATGGAGCCTTAACAATGCCATTTCTGGAAGTATCTGTACTAACTTCTGCTTCTCTCACTATGCTTGGTTTGAAACTGGCAGTATCTTTCTTGCTGGACTCTCTTCTACCAGGGGAGGCTGAAGATATATATTTTTTACAACACTGAACCGTTCATCTTCCCAGATAAAGCAGCACCATGTGGTCAGAACTGAAAATATCTCCCAGACTGACTGCCTTGCAGAGTAGTTTCACAGGCACATTTTTCTTTCCCCAGCATGGAACTCCTGCCCTGAACTGGTGCTCAACAAATTTCAGACATTTAAATATCTGCTTCTGCTCTATATGGGAGAGAAATCAGATGGAGAAACTTCTCGGTGGCGTCAGTATTGTGGAGACCAGGGGCCTAATAATTGTCTCTTGGCAAACACTTTCAAGTCTACAGTGGTGGGTCCCGCCACAGTGGACAAAAGTCTTCTGCTTCACTTAACCAGATCATGTTTCAGTTCTCTTTCAGCTTGGGCACTTTGGTTTCAGCTGCTAAAACAAAGGAGCAGGATCAGCACTGCTCCCTCATTGTAACACAGTTGCTTGAGCTTATCATTTTTCACCAGCTTTGTAAAGGCTCTGGATCATAGTTCACTTCTTCACAGATGCTGTGAAACATGTAACACAACAGCTTCTCAAAGGGTTTTTATGCCATCAGCCCATGCTTTAGGAGAAAAGCTAAATGGAGCTAAAGGAAATAGTGATATAAGTATATGCATTCACTTACCTAAGTTTTTTCCCATTCTTGAGCATTCATCTGAGTCCTTTTAGGCTTTCAGGATCTTGTCTTTCCCCTTGCATATAGATTTGTATTGATTTCCCTTAAGCACCTGGCATCCCATCTTATTCCTGCAGCCACCGAGATAGCAGAGCACTTCTTCCCAATAAACGAGATGACAGAAGACCTTAAGACATTTTCCTTTGTAATCACCAGATTTCTTTGTCAGATAATCAGTTACTCAGTTACCAGCTCATGAGGGCAGGTGATTTTTCTGGTTGGCAGCCAGCTCCTCACCTCTGACTAACTTTCGGTGAAGACATAATAGAGGCTCAACAACTTTCTATTTTTACCTCTATCTTCATCATGTGAAATCCCAGTCCAAGGAGGAGAGAAAAAGGAGGGCTAGTCAACCCATTCCTAATGGATAGTTTGATAAAAAAAAAAAGTAGAATTCCACATTTCTCAAATCTATATGCAAAACTTCACTAAAAATTCACCAAATTCATCGAAGAGCGAAATATTATTTGCACAGTGAAGGATTTTTCCAGCTGTTGTAGAGATCCTATTCGTACACTACTAGGTTGACTAGTTTATTCAGATGAACATTTTTACCTGTTTGGACATGTTTGTATCTTGATGCAGCAGAAGGCTGATAGAGCTTTTCATCAGTCAGACTGAATCAATCCATCAATCAAATATTGGTGCATGACTAGCAAGTGAAATCTATCCTCAGTCTATCAGTCTTTCATTCCTCCCTATCTTCAAAGTCACCCACTCCTGCAGACCAATTAATGCAGAGGCTGACAGTGGTATTCTTGCTTTGGTTTCTTTGTGACAGAGTATCCAAAAGTATTTCTTGGCTTGTTCTAGCATTTACTTTCCTTTGCTTAGTGGTCCAGCAACAAACATGCACACTATTGCTAATTAATATGTTTGAAATTCTATTCTGGCCAACAGCACTGAAAAAAACCTCAGAAGTCTTTGACTGCAGTAGCTGTTAATCAGCCCTAAGCCTTTGCATTTGTCCTAATTCAAAGCATTTGTTTCACAACATATTTTCTGCATACCACACCAGTGTTGATCAACACAGGTTTCAAAATCCTTGTTTATTTTATTTTACAGCATGTCAGTTCGGGAAGTTAGACCAAAAAAAAAAAAAAAA
>VZTE01004781.1:3190681-3244091 GCA_013397775.1 Eulacestoma nigropectus
AAGAAAAAAAAGCTGTTTATTTCTCTCGTGCTGGGGAATTTCAGACTCCAGCAGGGTTCAATGGAGTGTGTGTCACCATCACAGAGCATGCTGAGGAGGCACACTGAGTGGGAGCTGGTGATGAGAAAGAAGGAGCAGAAGTCTGTATTTGGCAGCAGAGAAGACACAAAGGAAAACAAACAACAGATTTTGCAGAGAAGCCTCTTTCATGCTCTACAATGGATGTGTGTTTTTATTGGCCTGCATTGTCCATTCTGCTTCATAAAGGGAAGTAGCCTCTTGCCACAAAACTCAACCCTACCATGCACAGAAGATGTCAGTTCCACAGAAGCTCTGCTGTGTGGCCTCTGAAGACCTCAGGAAAGACACTAGGATGGTCTCTAAACTGATATGCTGCCTGAGATATGGGGAGAAGCAACGTAATAAGCTGTTCTCATCCAGTTCTGTGGTAATTCTCTTAGAAAAATAAATAAAACAACCATTATGCAGGTAGGGCCACCCCAGGACTCCTGATGTGCTAAGGATGGATCTGGGAAGCATTTCTCTAAAATTTTGCAACCAGAGTAGATGGAAATTTGAGATGCTTTCTTTGCCTCAGATCTCTCCCACACACATTGACTCTCTGGATAGAGGCTAAAACGTTGCGAGCAATGACTTCTCCCTTCCTTTTCTACAATACTTCTCTTTAAGAATAATTTTTTCCCCTGCAATTAATTGGATTTATTAAAATAGCAGGTATTTTTGCAGTATACTGGCATGTTCCACAGGGTCTGGTACCTCTAACATTCATTATACAATAACACTGTCAAAATAATACAGTAATACCTGCCAAAAGAGAGTACATTTTTAAGGAAAAATACCTACCTATTTCCAGGAAAGTGTAACTATGAGAGAAACACAACTACAGCTGAAGCTGCAGCAGAAGTTGGTCTGCCCATTTTTTGAAGGAGATTCATGGAGAAGATAGGGAAAAAAAGGTCATAACTTTGCTTGAATAAAAACTAGAAGCTGTTAAAAACACATATGCCAAATGGGTAACAGATTAAATAAACAAATAATAACGCCCCCCTCCCCCCAAACCCGGACCAACAAAACAAAAATATCCCACCATTAAATTCTCCCCCAAAAAGAAAGGAAAAGGTTTAAATCCAACTCCAGTCTTACCCACTATGTCCTTGCAGTTTCTTTGTTTGGCTTGCTATGACTCACTGTCCAGCAGCTAAACCTGCCTGATCTTTTGGGAAAGCCTTCCCATCACCTCTGAAGCAACTGCTCCCATCTATCACACGGGTCTCCTGCTCCTCTGAGCAACATCAGCACCTCACTCCAGAAAGGAGCCATTTCCCCTACCCACCCAGAGCTTGTCTGACCTATTCTTACAAGAATATGTAACTTAGTACAGATAAATCAAAAAGATACTCCCCTTCAGAGCAATTCAATATTGCCAGCTTTCTAAGCAGTGCTTTCACCTCACCTTGGCTATGCAAAATTTTTATGACTCAAATGGCAGGAGATGTTACTTATTTGGCTGATTCCTCCTCCTTCCCTCCTGCGGGAGCACTCAAGGACAGAGGACTTATTGGAGGCAGGGACAAAAACAGTCTTATCTATAGCACATCACTGCTTAGAGCAAATATTGTTTCTAGCTTCTGATTCCCTTTTTCCCTAAGGTAAGTTTAACTCTCATTTAGTTTAGGCATTTAGTTTGCCTTTGCTTTGTTCCCTCCCTAAAGTGCCTAAAAGCAAAACATAATGCTGTGTCTATGTTCCCTCTTGGTGTGGAAAGATTTCTGCATTTTTATCCAAAAAGAAAAATAGAAATAGAAAAAATAGGAAAAATAGAAATAGAAAAAAACTGAGTGGTTCTTTTGGTTTGGGTTTTTAATAGGATGTGCGATTTCTTTCTGTTGTAGTGGAAGACTCAACCTAACACAAACACTAACAGGGGGATCATAACAAGGAAAACTGAACTTCCTCAGGCTCAAGATACACTTGCAATGCCACTGTTTTTAACCTGGCTGCCATTTTTCTTCAATACAAAAATGTCCATCTGGAGTTTGAACACAGCTTACACTTCTACTTAAACAGCTGATTCACTGACGTTTTCATCTTAAAGCTTTTCCGGTTCCTTGAAGGAGAATGAAGAGTTTTATGTCTCTGTATCCATTGTCATTATGTTACAATTCCAGTAAGCCATGCTTTGGAAAAGCCTATCATTTAGGCTTTAGATTCTCATTTCAGAATTAGACTCTCATTTCTGACAAGCACAGCTTAAAGGGTTGGGAGGAGAGGTGTGAATGGGAAAAAAAAGTGAGGAGGAAAACAAAAAATATATTTGAGCTTGTGTTTCCCAATGATAAAGATGTAAAATTTGAGACAGGAATTAGATTTTAAGGAGACCATTTGGGACAAAGAAGGGGGGAGAGTAAGGGTAAGTGAGATTTATATGCTTTTTATTTTTTTGTTCATCTTCAGAATTAGTGTTACTCAATGTATAGATGCAATGTATTTACCCACATTTAGAATTGATACATGACCACAGTAATAATCAGTACTCAGTTCTTGAACAGAATATTTTTCACCATAGCAGTAAATCAGACAACAAAATGCAAAGTTTCGTAAACAAGTCTCTTATCCTAGTTATAGAAAAAGCATGTTTTTTTGGTGAGGCAGCAAATGTAGTCCAGATTTCCTAATCTTCCAAATCATTATGTGTACCTCTAGACCATTAAGCACTACAAAAATCAATGAACTACATATTGTAGTACGACAGTAGGAGTGTCTTACAGCTTGTCCTTGAAAGATGTTTGTATTGACAGCAAACAGCCCAAAAGACAAAGCCTGCACCATGACAATTCCACAAAATCACTTAAAAAACCAAAAAGAGTAACAATCCTCAGGGCTTCAAACCTTCCAAATTAAGGAATTAAAATCCCTATAAAATGTCTAACCCCAGAGGCTTTTTACTGTAGAATTATCACAGGTAAATATATAGATTATTTAATTAATCCACTTGGTTTTAAGTTGTCTGCTCTTTTATTTTCCTTCTGTGCCTCGCTTTGGTGGTTTGAGCCCCCTGGCACCTTCAGAAATTGCTGAGAGGTGTCTGGTAGAAAGGATCAGAAGTTCACAGGCACAGGTGGATGTGGTGTAAGGGACCTCATCCCAATGTCTCAGTCCCATCTCCGCTCAACACTTGCCCCTTGGATGCAGTCCTGAGTTCAAAGGCACACCCAAAGTGGCACCCCAATGGTACAGTGTTGCCAGCTTTGCTTTTTTTTTTTTTAATGAGATAAGGGTTTCACTAGGCTCTGGAGTCTGTGATTCAAATGCTCTCCTCACTGTTCAGTTAATGGGATCAGAGTAGCTCCATCTGTAATGTGCGGGTTGTCTCCTGGGTAATCTGCCTCAAGGAGATGAATTGAGAAGCTTACACCTTTAAATATGATGCAGTCAAGGAGAATTATAATTATTGCATGTATTAACACTGTGTACAAGGCCCAAATTACATGGTACAGAAAATATGAAATAAAATGGAATATTGCAATAGCCAATAGTCAGAAAAAAACCCCCTCACTTATTGAGCATTATCTATGCTGTTGGAAAACTTTGCTGTGGAGAAAAGAAACAGAAGATCCATTCTCCCTGAAACTACTGGAAGTCCTCTAGGGCCGTGAGGCAGATCATCATACTTAGCTTGTATGTGGGAGTTGGAAAGAACTCCATCGGCTTATCCTGTCATTTCTTCCTCCTCGGGATCAGTCTTTTTCCTCACTTTAAGATCAGAGAACAACTTTTGTCTCTTTTGCTGTCCAGCTTGGTTCATTCATCTAAGCACAGTTTAGTTAAAATGGTCATTTTCTTAGAGGAATTTTTTCCAAAAGGTGTCCAAGCATTCTCTGTATTGGTAGAGAAAGGAAGAGGCTGAGAGAATTTGGGAAGTCATCTTTGAAACTGTCTATAGGATCTGAGTGCCTGGGTTATTTTTCTCTTACTGGGAATTATGCATATAAATCCCTAAGCTTTTGAAAAACGTAGCCCAAAGGCTTGACTTGTCAGTCTTAGCCTAAAGGAATGTAGGTGTCATCGGCTACAAATAGAGTTGTTGGCATTTAGCTATCAAACTACTTGATTTGCATGTATAAAGATTATTTCAACCTATAAATACTGGATCTCCTGGTGTTGCCCAAATTGAATACTAAGCACAAAACCACTCGTACAAGATCAGGCTCTGATACCTCAAATAGTTTTCAGTAAACTGAGCATTTGCCTACTTAATGTTGAAGTCAAAGGCACTGGAAGTTGAACAGAAATATATTTTAAAATACAGGTCTAAGTCCTATTTATTTGGCCCAATAAATGCTGTTAGCTGACAGCACTGATTTCAACTGCTTCTTTCACCATTCAAATGTCTAAATTCAGCACTACATAAGAGACTGAGTCCTCATCAAAGAGATTTTCTTCCCATTACAAGCAGTTTAAAAATCATTGTAATTTCCACGGTAACAAAACTTCTACTATCTGTACATTTTCCCAGCTAATTCATTCTTCTATATGAATTAAAATATAGCAACTTGAACTTGTATTTCTCTGCTTCAGAAATCTGCTCCGAAGAACAGAAACACCATGGTGTATTGCAGGTATGAGTAAGACACCTTCACTGCTTTTCTTGAGGGCTTCCTTCATTCTGCTTCAAATAATATTTTTTAACCTGACTCTTACCTCGTACCACACAAATGCCCAAGTTACAATAATAAATACCTGAAATTACCTAAACCCTTTCCAGTTATTAGAGTGTCAAATATTTTACTGAGGATAGCAAACAAGCACATTAGGGACCACCTTCAGAAAAGACTTGTGTTTGCAGTGAACCTGAGCATGCCATGCACTTTCATTGACATCAGGGGAACAAGAGTGCAACATATCGAGTGTGGGTGAGAGTTTCAGCTGTAACGCATCTTTTTTTGAAAGTTACAGACTCCATGTTTGTGAGAAGAGAAAACAGGGTCTCACAACTGCACTTCCAGACACAGACCTGTACGAAGTTTTAAAAGCCTGCAGGAGAGGTGGCATGCTGAGTTAAAGAACTTGATATGGAAATAATTAGGTAGCAGACAAGATGCAAAATAGAGAAAATAGTGGAATAACAGCTTTTAAGAAGGCTAAATGATTGCTAAAATCTCTCCTCCCCTTACCATTCCTGACCTCCCTTAAGTTAAGGCAGGCATGATGAAAGATCTACGCACTTTCTTCTTCTAATAATTTCCTCAGTAATCAAGGAGCGGAAGTTGTTAAGTGTAGTATGATCAGTTGGAAGAGATTTGCTCCAGCATTTGGCTCTCATGCCAAGAACATAAAACTGTCTAATAGGAAGTCCTCCACACATGAACAGGGAGTAGAGCTGAAGTAGCAATCAGCAGCTGATCGAGGCTATCTGCGCACACAGACCAGCTGAACAAGCGGGAATTTCAGGAAGTGGTTGCTGAGCTCTTTTAGACTAGTCCGTGCATCTGATCCCACCAGCCTCGATAATAGCTCTACTCTTGGGGCAAAATCCTGCAACTACTTGCAAGGCTATACAAGGACCACAATGCAGGTAGGTTTGGAGGTAGAATAAACAAGAGAGTCTCTCAAGAAAAAAACGTGACATTTTGGTGAGACCTGTACACTGGGAAATGGAATGGATTACTCGGTGGGATACAAAGCTACGGAAATGCGATCTCTCTTGCTCATTCTGCCATCTTCTACCTCCCACCACGAGTAAGTAACGTGGGTGGATAAGTGGATCTTCTGGCTTGGTTTAATGCCAACAATGAGAACATTTGTGAAGCAAAGCCAAGCATGCTGGCAAACATCCATCGATCATTCTTTCCTTCATTAAAGTCCTCTCACCTTGTGAGAAGAAATTGATTATGCTACCATAGACACGCTTCCTCCAGCACTTCAAAGCCTGCAGAGGTGGAAGCTGGATTTGGGCCATAGTGCCTGGAGCCTTCAAGAGTTAATTAAACATAATAGTAACCTATATATTTACAGGTCTTTTTTTTGATGACAGCACCAGAATAGAGGTTAACCCCACTTTTCAGGTTCTTCCTCAGGATTTGTTTGAACTTTGCTCTTCTTCCACATCTCCATCAGGCATGAACTGAGTTCTGCAAGTCAGAAAGAAAGGAGTGCTGAATCTCCAGCTGCAGACATGGATCGCAAGGGTGGAAAGACTAAGTGATTTGCCAGAGATTATATGTGAAAACTGTGGCAAGGTGCAGTTGTATTATTTCATCTTCTTCTTTTCTCAAAAATTCCCTGCCACCCTGCTTCTTCTGTGATGAATGATGAGAATACCAATACATAACTAAGTATAAATGACATGTAGGCACGGGCTGAAATTCTGCAAAGGACCTTACTGTTGCTGAGGTGGCAAAGAATGAGGAACAGAAATCCTCCAGATTTACTAGTCCTAAATGCAAACAGTATTTATTTAAGCTGCCACATAAAGATCAACTAAGCAGCTTTAAAGACATCACTAAAACCTTCAAGCTGCATAACACTGATGAAAAATTGACTCAGAATCAACATGCTGCACTGTGCTTACTAGCCCTGACAAGGTGGATAAAAATAGCAAGGAGACAATGGTGACGTCAATCAAAGACTGGGTGAGCCAAAGAGTTTTGCAAATACTCCCACGTGGAATGAGTCAGAGATGGAGTAGAGAGTTTGAGAAACACAAGGCAAGCAAAATCTCTTCAAAAGAAGCTTCACTGTGTTCTCAGAAACCTTAGACAATTTAAATTTAAAGCAACATAAAAATGTTGAAAAGAGGGGGAAAAGAGTCCTGAAGGCGTTTCAGTCCATTGCCATGGTGAGAGGTTCTCTTACAATTTTTTCCCCTGGAAGCTTTCCAAATAAAATGCTAGATGTGATAAATAAACCCAGATCTTTAGGCAGTATAAATTTCCCAGCTGATGTTTGGCAACAAGAAACCTGCTGTCTATGCCTTCATGTGAGGATGTGATCGGCACCCTGCAGGGCAGATCTGGTACAGGGTATTGATGTCTCCTATCAGTAGACAGAGACAAGGACAAGTTCTGCAGCTGGTGGACAGACCATGGTGTGACATTATACGGTAATTTAAGGCAGGAAATAAAAGAACATATTGCAGCCAATTGGAAATTATGAGAAAATTTTGGGAGGTAGATGGTCATGAAGTTATTTGAATGTTTTCCTAAAACAATGAAAAGTAATTTTTAAAAAAGAATAAAAATAAAATTAAAAAACTCACAAGAGGCACGTCTCTAAGCATGCCACACAACAAAAATGTCCTTAGGTTTATAGAAGATGGCATTTTTAGATGTAGTAATCTACAGTCTCATATACATGCCAATTTCAAGTCATTTTATGTTTACTTTGGAGAAATATAAAACAATCAAGTTTTATAAAATCTCTTGTTCTGAAAATCCACCAAAAATGAGTCTTTTGCAACATCTGAAGACCTAGTCCATTATAAAAATACTCAGTTTCTTGACAACATAAATAATGATCTCTTGGATTAAAGGTGTCAGGAGTGATGTTTCCTTTTTAAGCTCATTACATCCATGAGTTTGATTACCTTGATCTACAGGGCATAAAGACCCTTGCCTGCACAGTAATCAAAACAAGTATTTTCCTATCTTCATTAGACCTGGGACCAAGTTTCTTAACAACTTCATGCAAATGGCTTTTTTTTTTCCCATCAGGAAAGGTGCACAAATATGATGCAACACACAGGAGCTCCGAATGCCAGCTCATGTCACAATACACATCTTTCCCAAGATAAGGAAAGAAGTTTCTTTCACAAAACTTTTATCCACTCTGATTTTTTTCTGCAAGTCAGGCCTTTTCACCACAGATACTTTTTTTAGCAGCTGGTTTTACAGTATTTGAAGCCTGCATAATGCAAAATTTACACAGTTTTGTCCTGAAAAAGATCCCCACCATTAACCAATCTCTTTTCCATTTCAGAATTGATTCTTCTTTGTAAAAGGCTCCCAGTCTTTTCTTTATCTGTAACCACTTGTGGATTTGAGTCTGAAGCTGGAAAACAGAAAACCTCTAAGGGAACAGCTAAGAAACAACTTTTGTCTTTTTTTTTTTTCTTTCTGCTATGTATTCTTCATCTTTAACTTATATTTCTTTGATGTTTCAGTCTTTTGCAACTGTTGAGCAAGGAAGATTAAAGCCATTATTGCTTTATTAAAAATTCAGTGTTCTTTGCCACTCCTTTCCTGTTTTTTGACTGAAAAGCCAGCCAAAACTAAGATACTATCTGTGGGTAGGAAGAATCTGAACAGAAAATGCCATGGTCTCTAATGGTTACGTGGAAAACCAAATATCTTTGTATGCACGCAGCCTAATTATTAGCTCTTTTAAAGGCAGCAAGTACTCACTTGCAGTGGAAGACCCATCCTAATATTATTTATGTAGTCATACACTGATTCTTGAGAGTCCATTATATGGCAGAACAATGGGAACTTCAAATAAAGACTGAAAAAGTACTCATATTTTTCCTTTTAACTTCTGGAATGAGTATAAAATGATGTTTAACTTCCTTTATGCTAAGTTTTAGCCATATGAAATTATTTTATCCTTCCTCTACCAAAATCATGAAGTACTGGGAATTCATAACTGCTATCACATTATGGTTTTGGAAAGAGAGTTAAGTACCAAACCATAGTTTAAGGAAAGATACATAGGCCTTATTAATTGATCATGTCAGAACAACTTTGCTGCTTATTGTTGCAGGCTTTTTGCCTTACTGAAGACTTTGGTTGAACGTGGAAGCTTCATTTTGGCCTGGGGATAACCTCTGAAAGATGCAGCAACCTCACAGCAGAATAATGGCTTATCTGCACTGCTCATTTAAATACCACAAGATTGTGACCTGTCACTCCAATACTGTGGTGGAGATACTCAAGGAATTGCACGTGCCCCACTTAATAACGTGACCTGTTAGTCAACAGAGCCTTTCCTGGTGGGAGTTGTCTGTGTAGGCCTTCATGGAAAAAGTCTTACTTTTTATCAAACTATGGAAAACAGAGATATTATTTCATTCAGTTAGACTCATACCATAATTTAAATGGTGACTGCTGAAGGATTTCTGGGTGAAATCTGACCAACAGTTACCGTGAAGTTCAGTGTTCAAACAAAAATGGTTGCACATATTTTATAGCTATAACATGCAAGGATATGGACTATATCTGACTGATTTCTTTTAACAAATCAAAAGTTTCCTATTCGGAAGAGTAACTGTGTTATAAACTGTCATCAGGATAAGGCCCTTAGGTATTGCAAAGTAAATGTCTACATATAATCTGACTAATGAATGTATTTTGTAAGCAATTACTATCATTTGTCCTTTGACAGGGCTTTCTGAACCATTACAAAGAAATGAAGAATACTTTTAATTTGTACTGTATTAAATTATACTTGTATTAATTATTAAATAAAGATTATTACTAAAACTTAATGAAAGAAACTATCATTATTATATCTGCCACAAATAAAAAATCTACCTATTGCATTGTAGAGATGATGCCATCCGTTAATTAGTTTATAGACCCCCAAATCTAAAGGAGTGCCAGAAATTTCCAGGATTTCCCTGACTCTCACCTGTAAGTGAGATTTCTGATGAAGTTGAAATATATGGGCTGTGTATTAGTTTGAATGCTTCTGCCTTTACTTCACTCATGTGATATCTTCCTCTCTCCAGTCTATCGCAGAAAAAGCATCTGAATATGTTGGGTAGGAGATGGACCTGTTGGGCTGTCCACAGATGAAGTCTGAGGGCATCGAGATCCACTGTGCAGAGAGTGAAATCAAGCCACATGCTGAAACCTGCTGGCCTCTACTGCTAAGCTCTACAGTAGTTTTCTTCTTCTAGAGGACAGGAGGGAGGTTTTCAGGTGGACATAGCTGTGTATCACTGCCCACAAAACTGTCACGGACACAGTATCAGCAATTGCTGTCTGAGGGGCCCCCACCAGACTAGGGGACAAATCCACTGATCTCATCTTTGCTAATCTTTCTGTCTGACAGTTACTTCTCCTCCTGCTTTGCGCAGGCCCTGGGGAATTCACTCTTACTAAAAAAATTCAAAACTGTGCATGTAGGACATGCAGCTTTACAATTTTGATGTATTTGTAAAGTCATGCAAATACTATACGAGTATGTGAGGTACTAGTCAGAGAGACAGTTTCAGTTAAAATAGCTGACATACATATCTGGATAGACAGATGAACTATGCTGGAGTGAAAAGTATAATCGTGATTTTAATATTCATGAACGGTATATGCAGGTCTTTAGGGACAGGACAATACAGAGCCAGATATGTTCAGAACAGTTGGATGTCACTGGACAAACACATGATGAGATTCCAGAAGCCGTACTTCTCAGAACATTATTTTCTTATAGGGACAACGTCCTTGATCTTGAATGACTGCAGGTTTTAAGTGAATAGTATGTCAGTACTTTCCCCTGAAATCTTTTGACGTGACAACTTTAAAATACACAAAACATATTCTGCTGAAGAAGAAACACGTAAATACTGGAGCCCAGAAATAAATACCTGCTAAATAAATATCTGGTAGCACCTTATGTGTATTAAAAATATACAAACATATATATGCACATGTATATGTAATAGTAGACACAAAGGTATATAGAAAAATAAATATATAAACATATGCATATTTACATAAGATTCTACACATTATTGACAAGAGCAAACTATTCCGAAGGTAGCAGGTTTACTTATTCAAAAAAAGACATTTTATCACTACATTTTACTTGCTCTTGTTTTATTGCCTTGTCCGTCTCTCTTTCGTATTGTGGTAAAAAACATTCTCACATTTCTTAGCTGCTGATTGGAAAATCTCGTAACCAACTTGTTTGAAAACATGCACAATCTGATCTTGTAAGTCATCATAGTGGGAGCTGCAGGTGCTGAGCAAATGAAGAGCTAGTATAAAGAAGCCTAAGTAAAGGTATCTCTGTCTTTAGGTTTTGATATGGTAACCGACACCTAGCTATCAGATCTTGGACATCTGTTTGACATTTTTGACTTGTAATCATTATGATGAATCCTTAAACAAACAGATCATAGTAGACAGTGGAAAGTACACTAGGATGAATCTGCTCTGTTACTAGGGCTGACGTGTGTAGGAGGAATCAACAAATACTTTTTTCTTTTTTAAAATAAACCAGCAATTTTTTCTGCTCTTCTACCTACTGAAAGCATACAGTACAATGCATTTGGCACTGCCAGTTTAAACCCTGAATTATTTGGTAGAATTACATCCTCAAAGCAAAAGATGTTATTATTGCTTTCGCTATGATGCATTTACTGTGGCACATGCTTGCAAAATGAAGAGCCTAAAGTAATGCTCCTAACACCTTATTCAGACAGTCAGATGTAAGCAGACTGAAATCAAAGCATCCGTTGCTCTCCTTTAATTCAACAGGATTTGTGAGGGTAGGACATGTTAAGAATGTAAGTTCGTTTTTACTTTGATTCCTTAATAAATGGACTTAGGATCCTCACTGGAAAGCCATAACGTATGTGCATAGCAAGGGGGTTAAGGTGGCACAGGGTTAAGGTGGGAAGGCATCAGAAGTCTCTTTGCTCTGTTTCAACCTTCTGAAATTTGATGCCATTCACCAGAGGTCTCCTAAGTGTAAAAGTTTGTCTCCTCTTGTTAAATTGCCACCTGCTCAGGGAAACGCTAATCCATTAAGGTCAAGCAGTTCTGAGAAGGTGCTGCAGTGCCTGGGGCAGCCTCTTGAGTTTCACTTCTAGCAGCTGCAGGAAGATGAAGTCGGGATGGTCCTTGTTACTGAAATTAGACAGATCAGGAAGTAAACAGAGCTTGCCTTTCATCTGATCTGGCTTTGAGATGGGAAAGGTTGGGGAGGGGGGCAGAGCAGAGGGTGAATTCCTCTTCTAATTACTTTATGGGTCAGTTCTCCAGACTTTGTGTCAATGTCAGACATGCATAATCTTTTTTATTTTTAAATGAGTGAAAAGGAAAAAAAAATCTCACAAACTACTGAAGATTTTAGGGTTTACTATAATTTAGTTCTCAATACCATGACTTTCATGGGGATTATTATATTTTCCTTTGGGAATGAGCAGCCAACAGACCTAAGACAGGGGAAGAGCCATACTGTCTGCATAAACTTCTTGCCCCTTTACACAGTGAAACCTTTGCCTTTTGTGTTCATTGCTTGGCTTCTTTTCTCTGAAGTGGATTTGAGGATCATGAAAGGCACTGGACTGACAGTACAGGCTGAAACCCTCTTTTCTTCATACCTGAACTGCTGGGATAGCAGCCCTATGAGACCATCTCCTCCCCACAGATCTGAAGGGACAGACACCAACAACAGAAGAGTCAGATGCCACCTCTTCAGCAAAGGCTTTCCACATTGTCTCCTCTCTCTGCTGCCTGCCCCAAAGACCACCCTGCAGAAACCACAGCCCCTCTTGGGGTGCATCATCACTTTTCAGAACTCCCTGATTTGCAGATGGTGACTTTGGAAAAGAGAGCAAAAAACCCGAATGATGGAAGATCATTGAGGAGCAGTGCCTAGGTGTGCTCAGCATGAGCTATAACTCATAGCAGCAGTTCAGATGTGCTCCAGCAAATGAGTGAACCAGACTCAATCTTGTTTCGTCTCACTGAGAGCCAGTATTGTCTGGGATCAGCTGGGGCAAAAGCAGACTTTTCAACACCTTTTTTGGGTAATGTAGGCTGTGATTATATGAATTCCATAGGCACAGGCAGCCTTATTGCTTCAGTCCCCGCTTCTCACACACCCACTTGGAGTCCTATTTTCAGAGGGTTTTTAAGAGCTGCTTTAGAGAGCTGTGATAATCCAGGGGATTAGTGAGAGCCAGAGGGGAGCCAGACACATGATGCCCCACAACTGAAACATGCAGATGCTTTGCTTTGATGTGATAAGGCTCAATGAAGCCTTTTAAAACCGAGGTGAGTGTTTTGTAGAGCACTGCAGCATCTTAACTCTACTAGGGCCTTCAGAAGCCGAGATGCTGTGAAGACAGCTGGTCAACTACTTGGTTCAATTAATTTTTTACTACATTGATTCTGCTCAGCCAAAGCTCTCTCCTTCACCTTCCCCCACCCCTCTGCTCTACCAGTTTGTGCGGCAGTGATGGTGAGCAAACAAACTGTATTTTACCTCTGGTATCCCCAGTGAGATGGAAAGGTACCCTCCTCCATAATCAGTTATGTCTGCATTATAGGTAGCCAGAAGGAGCCTTTTGACTGGATAAAAATAGGCATGTTCTACAGTCCTCTTTCTTCCTCTGACTTGCAGCAGGCGTTTGAGTCTCCCAGACACAATGGTTTAATTTGAAACTTTTTTCTTCTAAACTAGGAAAGACACTCAAGTGCCTGCCTTTCCCTCTATAAATTCTCAGAGTGTTTCTCCACCAGAGACAAATGCATGTAGCTACATTTCTTTTTGCATAATTGTTTCTCAAATTATAATCAGAAAATCTCCAATGTGCATGCAGATGCAAAGAAGTACATATTTAATCATATATCTGTATGTCCCTATATATGTGTACATACAACTAACTGGGGGACCAGCACATTCACTTGGCAATTTTCTTTCATGGTAGAAATCTGTATGCACACACTTGATGTCAGTTATGTCATTAGGCTCTAATGAGGATTATATTGTGCTGAGCATTTTATAGAGATCAGAGGAAAACGATCTCTATGCAAAGTAGTTCCATCCTACAGAGTGCAAAATAACTGCATAAGGTGATGGAATAAAACTCTTTTTCTTGTTAGAAGTTGCATTTTTCTAAGACTGTGTTGAAATTTCTTTTCTTACCTGATATTAAGAAAGCACAAATATTTAGTAGCACTTGAAGTCAGTAATTCATAAATTCACCAGCAACTCTCAGAGTTTGTTTGAATCTCCAAGGATGCACATTATCAGGATTGTTTAAAAATATGACTCACTGATTACAGTAGGTCTTCAGACCACAGATCGCGAAGTATACTGTAAGGTGCCATCAGATATGTCCACATGCCCTACAGATTGAATTCTTAACTAAAAAATACTAACTTAAGTGAAACAGTGATAAAATACCATCACAGGCCCAGATCCTGAAGCCAGACATCTTTGCTTAGATCTTAGAATCCATACTGTTTGAATTCTAAACGAAGTTATTGAAAACTACCTTACAGCCTCATGACACCTGGGGACCAGAATGCATTCAGAAGCCATTACATGCTACAAATCTCAGAATGATGGTTAAAATATTGAGAGACTACTCAATAGAGACTACTGTCTTCTTCTCTGTGGTACTTTTGCACCGTTTTATCTCTTTTTTTTCTCCAACATTTCGTACTTCTATTTCTCACATCTCAGGTGAGAGTCCTAATAAGATAGAGACTACTGTGGAGTCATTGCTTGTGTGTGTAAATAATTACTGGGGGTTTTGGTTTCATTGAGCATTGTTGTGAAAACAGGTCTTGAAATCTCAACATTTGTCATTAAATAGAATTTTTGAGGGTTTTGGCCAGCCTGGCTTTTCTCCACCATCTGCTTGGCAAACCATCTTGTCTTTGGGATGCAACTGGAAGAGATCTATTAAGATTAGTATAAATGCTGCTGGAAAATAAACACTTTATTGGAATTTTTATGTTATTCCACCAGACAAGGACACTCTTGCTAACTAGATCTTATTCCTCCACTGACAGTTTCAGTTAAGAAGAAATGTAAGCAGTACACAGTTGGGATTTTGTCACTGTGATTAAACACATAGTTATTTCAATGCAATCTAGAGGAGATACATCATTCAGTATTCCTCTAGGTATAGTTCTTTCCTTGGCAAAAGTGTTTGCTTCTTGTTATCTTGGCACAGACCTAAAATGAGTATTTAGTCAAAAATGCCAACTGAATTCTAAAAGAGCATCCAGTCAAGACCAGGCACAATATGAATATTTTAAAAATAATGGCAATAAACCACCAAACTAACCAGAAGTGTTGTTGGAATAGATCAATTATGGTAAAGAACCTATTCCTGACGTGAGCTGAAATCTGTAAAAACTATGTTTCATAATAGCCTCGCATCAGCGAATCTCTAAAAGATGCTCTTTTTAATCTGCAATATCTTGGTTTCAAACTCCCTGAAGAATAAGGGATTATCTCTTTCATTTTAATGTTCCAAAGGTACAGTACCACATATTCTTTCAAGAGTCACTTGACAAAGAGAACAGAAGATGTTAGCCCCTGTATGAAGTGGAAAGCTTTAAAAAGCTATTATTATTCTGCAAAATGCAAACACAGCTCAGGAGGGGTCCCTGTTAGGAAGTGATTTGCATCTCTTGGAATGATTTAAAACTGACGAAGAAGAAAACTTGAGTGACTTCTTACCCACTGCTGACCTCGAAGGCTTAGGCAGAAAAGGAAATTAAATATTGAAATTATTTTGCTATTGAAAGACACAAAAGCTGATCTGATATTTAGACCTTCTGTCCCTGCTTCTGGGCCTTTGTCACTTTATCGTCTGTGACCTTGACTCAGGGAATCACTGATCTCCATTTTATCAACAGCCAGTGGCTGCACAGTCTCTTGCTGATATTGACAGCACATGGTGCTGCTTAAAAAATTGCACTCACTTCTCGAGAAGTTAGTTATTTTTAAAGATTGCTTTATCTACTGGCAACATTAAGATTTTCTTTACCATAAATTCCACATAGCTCTAGGACAGAAAGCTGGATTCAGTGACAGAATCATGAGAAAGTAGATAAATAAGTGGGTTTGGGCAATTGACTCTGGGAGTTCAGCACGTGTTAAGATATTCTAAAGTACAGACGGCTTTCCTGAACTGAAGAAACTGTAAATGGGAATCAAAGCCAAACAACAATAAAGAATGCATTTAGAAGACTTGTTTTCCTTAATAGAAGACCAATGTACCAACAAGTAAACCCACAATTATAGATAAAATATACTGTATACCAAAAAAACCATATCTTCTACTGAGAAGCCCATAAGAAATGCTACAAAAATATGTGGAAGATCAACAAGTTCTTTAATCAATAGATCTGACTCAGTAATCTGCAGGGATACAAGGTGATAACTCAGAGTCTTAACAAGAATTAATGACACTACTATTTGTTATATAACACAATTTGATAGAAATGAACCAAAATTTCTGGCATATGATGCTCCTCTAGAAGAACAGAGTTTGCCAGTGCAGTCTGTGACGTCAACACAAGCTTTGTCACTGACTTGGAAGGAGGAGAATAAAACTGGTGAGGACAGAGAAGAAACAAAATGTGGGCTTGACCAGTCACACAAACGCCAGAGAAACGACCTATCTAAATTATCACACAAAGAGCTCTGAAGGAGCCCCAAACTTCAGTCCTTTCCTGGACACAGTTACTTTCATGATGTATGGGACCACAGATTGTCCTAAACTAAAAGCACACTTATAAAGAAGATGCTATAAAGGCCAGCCAGCCATGGACACACTGTGTTCCCCTTTTGTCTCCTTTGGGCCCACCACATCCAGCCTGGATCTGTGTCCATTAGCCACAGACAATGAGTGTCTCGGCCCATTGAAGTCAAAGTTGAGGATGCCACTGACTACCATAGGGGCCATATTTCATGCAGTCACAGTTGTCTACACAAAATGGAATAGCTTTTTAAGCTGCCCCTTTTAATTTCCCACTTCCTGTCTTCTATGGCAGTGCATTTTGAAGTAAACTGGGACTGATAGGAGCCGGTGGAATATTTTCCAGTCCACCCTTTTTGGTGGAGTTGCCGTCTTCTGGCAGCTGTGCCCAGAGATGCAGAGGAAACCCTATTTCAACCAGGAGCTTCGTAGCACTGTGGTTAACAGCCAAAATAAAGGAGTCTATAATTGGTAGGCTGACAGTGATTGCAAAGGGATGAGATATCACTGCTTCTCCTTATTTGAGATTGAATCCTTATTTTAGCAAGGTGATAAAGACCCTTTCAATTTGTAAGATAATTTTCAGTTATTCTGGGCTTTGGTGAAATGCTAAATAAAAGCACATAGCACAGTGGTGTTCTGAGCTTGATGAGTGCCTTCTAGGGACTACAGCAAACAAAATGAATAAATAATAATCATAGCAATCAGTGGTTCCTCTTAAAAGATTGGATATTCAGAAAAGCAAAGAAGAAAGGCGTTCTAAAGGTTATGTCCACAGCGTCCGGTGAGAAGAAATAACACATGGAAAGTTCAACATAGCAAAAGTTTAACTTTTCAGATGGACCAGGATGTTGCTTCCAGCTTCACTGACAAGCTCAAAGTCTTTTGGATTATATATCTATAAATTTGGTGGTCAGCTGTGATTGGGTGATTGAGAATAAAAGCAGTCTCTTCTTGGCAGCAAGAATACAATAATGCCTCTGTTACTACACTCATTTTTCCTCCTTATGCTAGGCTTGTTGCTCATATCTGATTCATGCTGAAAGAGTAAGGATCTGCACTAAGATCAGAAAGCGGCATGCAGGAGCAAGGATGTTTCTTTTGCAGAGGAATGGCGCTGCATTTAATAAATGTCCTCAGCCTTAGTTCATTCAAAAGTGTTTCATAATGAAGCCTATTGTTTAATCATCTCTCCTCTCACAGTTAATAATATTCTAATTATAATAATTATTATTTCTTAGCATTTACATAACACTATATATCTTCAAAGCATTCTCTAGCTATGAATCACACTGCTCACAGGTAAAGTTATAGAACTAGCCAGGATTTCCCTGCTAATTTTTTAAAAGGAAAACAGTTTTTTAAAGTCCTGATTTTATGATGTCTATTAGCTCATATTTGAACCTGAATATCTGGAGCTTTCGGTCTGACAGAGTACCCTAGTTCCTTTGGGAAAGGATAAGGACCACAATGTGTCCATCTGTGGCATGCAAACAGCTCAGAGGAATACTGAATAGGGCCCAAAAGGGACAGGTAGATTTGGTTCAACAAATTAAAATAGAACATTAAGTTGACTATTTTTAAAAAACACTCTCACAATTATATATATAAAAAAAAAAGCCAGAAAGAAAAGAAAAAAAAGAATAACACAGAGAGACATTTTCAATACTGTAATTTAGAACACAAATTTTGAAGTAATGGATTTTCCTTCGAGATGAATGTCCAAGTTTTCATCAGCTCTATTAAGTCCAAAACTGTGACAGACCATTGTGCCATTTCCCTCACCTCTAACCAGTTGCTGTGTGAACCAGGGTCTCAGAAAGGAAATGGGGAATTCACTGTCTCCAGCTGAAGAAAGAGCACAAAGAGGAAATTGTGTTCTTAAACAGGGAAAGGCCAGTGCTGGGACTTGGATGCCCAAACTTCAGATGCATGTAAGTACCTTGCCAGCACAGGAACACAAGATTATTCACTCATCCTTGGTCACCAGTAGTCACAGATGGAGAAGGAAGTTTACGGGTGACCTCTGCACAAGATGCATGACTGACACAGGCAGGTTGAAATCTCCCCAGACACGACTGTTTCACTTCACTGAGTGCTGAAGAAGTTCTTTTTCTTAGGTCAGAGCTCTGAGATGGCTCTAGGTAGATGAGACTAATCCCTTGTGGATGAGGAAAAGTGGCTCATATGGCTTTACTGTTAAAGAAACTTGTGTATTGACCAAAAAAACAAAGTCTCCTTTCTTTTAAATTTGCGCTACCTCTGACCTTTCCACAGAAAGCCATGACTTTTCACCGTCTGATGGCCTCTCTGAGAGGCACACAAGCTTGGGTTTGGTCCATAGATGATATTAAACCATTATGTTCAACAATAAACTGGATAATCTGCCAAGAAAATAAGCACTGCTGCATTTGACTTTGTAAGAGATGGTTACTCCTGGACTATGTATATTAATGAGTTTTGAATGAGTGACATTTGATAAAATATTCACCATCTCTTCAACTTTCTTTCATTTTTTTTCTTGCTGGAGCCCTTTCATATTTGAAAATTAATTATGCACACCATACTTAACCAGGGTGAAAATGAGACTTACATGGAACCTTTCCAGCTCTTCATTACATATTTAATTGTTAAAATAATCAAGCTATCCATCACACCTTCTGCCACCCAGTCATCTGTCACCTTGGAATCAGACAAAAAGATCATAGAAAGAGAAGTGTAGTAACAGAAATTTCATATTTCTTGAGCTGAGCAGTTTTGCTATTGAGAGGAATAGTCTTGGCATGCCATAACTGTATCATGTTTGCAAAAATAACAAATGGTATCTTCATAGTATCTTCTATGCTCTGGGTTTCCTCCCATTAAGCCCTAAACACTATCGCCATGTTATAGGAAAGCTTTTTAGCACAGAAGAAATTCAAGTTGTTGTGTCTTCTCATTGACTTTAGAGCCTGGCTAAAACCACTTTACAAGGTGCACAGTGATCTGGGCAGCATCTAATAATAGCTACATGCTATGTGATGCTTTTCATCAAAAACTTGTCCATGGACTTCACTAAAATGCTAGGTAACACAGGCCTTGCTTAATGGGTGGTGAAACAGGAACTCTAGAACAGCATCAGGCTACAGCAGTAATCCATCAAACATAACAAGGCATTTTGTGGAGCTGAGTCCTTTGTCCCAGAAAACCATAAGTCAAATGTAGGAAGAAGGATGAAACTTCCACCTCCTGAGTTTGACCACAGTGCTCCTTTCACTGAGCTTTTCACATACCAAGATCTGCATGAAGTCTGCTGGGATGTTTCATTTAAATTTGAGGCTCAGTGCTGCAGGATCAGAAGCCCTAATGATGCCGTGAATACACAATATTTGAAAGATGTCAAGTATGAAGGATTCATGGATTTTCAATGGACCCTTGGATTTTTAGAAAGTAGAGGAGTAAAGGTGTGAAGAGGAGCAATGTTTTACTTACATGGGTGTCATTCCCTGGCTATCTCACATGCTAAATATTCATAATGTCGCCAGGAAAACAATATTGCACACAATATTTTTTAAATATAGGTATATTTCAGTATTCATAAAAATATAACCTGGTTTCAATTCACGAAGGAGCATAGATGAGGTGCAAGTTTTAACTTTTCATATTTTACTAAAATTTTATTTCACTGTGTTCTGTGCTAGAGACAAAAGGATCAAAAGGAATATCTAATTCTTACAGTCAATCCCATAGAGGTGAGATTTTCAAAGGCATTTTGGTGGGAATAGAGTAGGCCAGTTAGTTTATTTAAGCCCAGTCTCACTATATATTTCTCTATAAATAAAGTATGATTTCAATTTAATACCCAATTTTACATAACCAAGAGTGGGCTTATAACTAGACATGTCTAACAGAGCTCAGCAAAACTGTGGCTTTAAATGATTATTATCTAATGCTTAAGCAGTCCCTAGCAGTAATTGTGCATTGCCCTGTGGTCTAAAGGGAAAATAAGCTTTCTTTATTTCATACACAAAGGTAGAACAAATACTATTAAAATCTAACTGGAGAGCTTTTCTGGAGAATATTAAATAAATCTCAGCTGAGGCAGGCTATGATGTATTGTGAAGGTCACAGCTGATATAAATAGTGAAGTAGCTACTTGCAGGGAAATAATGCATTTGGATAAAGAAGTTGTGCCTATCAAATAGGGATATGAGCTGGAAAAAGAAAAAAAAAAAACCAAAATAAAAACAAAGCAAATCAAAAAACCCACAGAAGATGCAAGAATCACAAAACAAAAGTCACCAACACCAGCCATAGCTTGAAAAGTATCAAGGACAGAACCAGTGAAGCGAATGATCTATCTTATAAATTAGACTTCAACTAGTGTAAAAGCAGCCAAAGTGAGGGCCCAATTGTTTTTGTAGCCTGTCGGAAATAATTTCAAACCTGACAGGATACCATGGCTCGTAGTGTGATCTCACAGATTTCAGTGGTCATGCTGAGAGATAAGCAGAGAAGCACAGTAAAAACCCTGATAGCAAAAGCACTGCTGCCAGCTTTGCTGTACTAAAAAATTATCATTCACTCCAAATAGCAGCTCAGGCAAGGGCTGAATGACTTCCCTTTCCTTCTCTCCCTCCTGCTCTGCCTGTCTCTCTGCTACCAGCCTCTTTCTTCCCCTTTCCACTCCCTGGGAGGACATGAATTGTTGTGTTTTATAGTATCAAAACCAGCTGTTATATCCAGTAACAACAAACATCAGAAGAATTACACTGTCATCAAACTATCTTATGACATCATTAGTGTCCTAAATTAAAGCAGGATGATTGCCCCAGCAGAGAGCAATCAAGCATACACAGATACTAATGCTGCAGGTAGGTTGTAGAGTTCCACTGGAGGAGAAGGTGCCATGCCCTTGCTCTGTAATTACGCTGGTAATCAACTGACGAAGCCATTTCTTCAGCTTACAGATGGCAACAGGCAGAGCCACACACTTCGTGTGCCTGTCTGAGATGGGGTGCCTGTGCCAGCTCCTCAGATCCCCATCTGCTTGGCCCAGGAGGGCTCTGCAGCCTGCCACACTCAGGTGGGAGAAGGGAGAGTCTTGTCAGCCCTGCAAGATCATACAAGTACTGCCTGGACAAACGCGGAGCCCCAAGCACCAAAGGAAGCCCACGGGAAGTTGTGACGTCTCTTTTGCTGTTAAAACCCTGGAGCTTCCTCAAGCAGGGCAACAAAAGGGACTGGTGGATGAAGGGATGGTGGCAGAGGCAGCTGGTTTGAAGTGCAGGGCGCTTTGGGTGGGGGGTGCTATTGACTGCTTACCGCACAGACCTCTACCCATAAAATTCCACTTCTGGCTGTTGCTCTCTTTTTGGAAGCTGCACTGTTGGCCTGCAGAATGGGAATGCCTCTATTTTCTGGGTCAGAAAAGATTTATTCCCTCTGACTTATAAGCTCACATACTTGCAGCAGTATCATTACTATTTGCATTTGTGTGATACCACAAGGCCCTGTCCAAAACATATTCCCTGGAGATTAATATTTTCATGGCAGAAACACTTACTGATTCCACTAAAGATACAGTTTGAATCTATTTAATTTATGTGGACAATCTTCAAGCTGGTGGGGAGGAAAGAGAATCCTCTGAGAAAAACACTAAGCAGGGATTGCAGGGAACCGAATTCAGTTCTTAGTGTTGATGCAGTTTCAACTGTCGGCAAATGACTTCGATACCCTGTACTCACTGTCCCAAGTGGAAAACAGAGATATTTTCTTTGATCAAGATATCCAGTTCTAAAGTAGCTGTTCAGGACAATAGTAATTTAACAAATGCTTTCATTTCTAGAGTCTATCAGAATTTGAGTCCAATAGCAATTTGACTGTCTAGCTACGATGTTGTAAACAACTGTGCTGATGGGGCTTGTGTAACTAGAAGATGGAGTACTATTCCATTTAGCTTTTTCTCAGTAAAGATGCTCAGCTGAAGCTTTCTTGCTTCACCCCAGGTCCCCAGCACTACCTCCTCAGTTCAATACCCACCAGTTTAGTGATCTGATCCAGGTTAAATGCCTATGACATTTTTTTTCCCCTGCACCAGATCCTACAAACACTTGTACTAACACAGCTAAAGGGTTGGAAGATGAAGAGTAGGAAGAAGAGAATTATTTTCCTTCCAAAATTTTACCTTGCTGCTGAGAAAAGTGCTTGGCTATGTACTCCTATAGACAGGCCAAGGCAATACCATCTTTGTTTTTACAGTCAGGGAATGAAATCACGGAAGTATTAATTGCTTTGCCCCTGGTCACACAGGATTCTATTGCAGGGCCAGAAATTTGACATAGATCTCCCATATCTCAGATCAGTGTCTTAATCATGATATAATCCCCAGAAAGGTGAATAGTTAGCTTGTCTGTGGAAAAGAAAGGGGGTTTTATTGCTATGGTCTGCAAAGACAGAAATGGCAGCAATGCATTTTTAGTTCCTGGAAATCTTTAAGTTAACTTATATTCTAATCATGGGAAAAATGGCACCTTGGGGTTCCCTGTTTATTCCCTCTTTAAAAAGGGAGTAAATTGTGCAAACTTCACATGGAAAGTTATTTTCAAACAAAGTTTGCACAATTCTCAGTCTAAAGGAAGGTGCTTGCACAATGCAAACTCAATTGAGGACTGAAAAATCATACTCTAATTTTCGCTCTTACATCATCAGTAGCCAGGAAGAGTTTTCAAACATATTCCAGAAGTCAAAGGTCCAGAAAAAGAGCCACCTGTTTAATTTCTCTTACTCCGGCTGGTGGCAGAATGATGTCCAAAATTTGGAGGCCTAGTTTCTTTCAAACTTAACCTTGAAATAAAAGAGAAAAATCTTCCAGTCCAATTCAAGCTATCTAATTTCTAAGACAGAGTTACCTTCTATAATACATAAATATTAATATGGATAATAGAATAATAATATTCCTTCACACTTGATTTCAAGCAATTATTTAATTTTATTAATCCAAACAGAGCAAGTAGGATTTCTTTTGCCCATTTCACTTTCTCTTTTTGTGATGAATCCTTCTGATTGCAAACTTTCATTAACTTACAGTGTGCTGTCCTGCAGGTGCCAGACAGGCCACAAAACTTCTCTGCTCAAACACAGGTGTGAGGCAAAGGGTGAGGTTTTTGGACACTTTTCTCCACAAACAGAGTTGCAGGAGGCAACTCTCTGACATCCACCAGCACTCACCGTACTCAAGCCATGGTTCCATTCCTGCTGGAGCACCTTTTCACCTAAGGGCAGAAGCAAAGGGGTGCAATGCTGCCAGGAACAGAGCTTCTGGCAATGAAATGCTTTGTCAAGCCCAGATTTAGCTGATCCAGCACTGGCAGGCCTCAGACCCATCAGGAAAGAAAATTATCATGTGGGCAAAAACCCTTTCCCTTTTTCAGATTTTAAAATAAATGTCCAGTATTTGTCCCTTAGACAAATTTGGCCCAAAATTTCATCCAGCTACAAGTTAAGTCCATCCACTTACTACATCCTTTGTTTTCTCCTTCAAGTAGTTCATAGATTTATTTGTTGATCTGCTCTCTATTCCATGTAATGTAGAAAAAAAATGAATGCATGTCTCAAAATACTGACTGGGGTTTTTTGAGAGTATCAGAAGGCAAACTTTCTTTTGAGCATCTACATCCAAGACAAGGCTTATTTTAGTTTATGGCCCAATCTGTGGCCTTGTGTTTGCACAAAACAGCAGCACAGTGAGACAAATCCTTCTTTATCTCTAGGAGCTATGTACTGCTCACATCCCACAGAGGCCCCACATCGAAAGGCTCCACATATGGCTGGAATTCACCACAGGTATGTGTTTCTAGTCTAGTGCTATTGCCTCCCTATTACTACATGACTTTCCCTTTCCTTCCCCCCATTTTAAGAGTTCTCAATTGCTTTTGTGAAATAAATACTAAGACACATGATGACAACAAAGGCTAGGAAGGCATAATAAAATTTAAAAACTGTAATAATACGGTAGGAGTATTGCAGTAGTGTAGTATCTTTCAACAGATATTGTAGAAGAAAGCATTAATTAAGCTTCAATCATTTAACTTTTGAGGTAAGTAATATTACTGTGCACAGTTCACTAATGAGTAAACAGAGGCCTTGGCATGTTAAAAGCCTTGTCTGAAGTTACCCAGCAGGTTAGAAGAAAGGGAAGAGAAGTAATGAAATTAAGAGCAGCAGAAAGTATTTCTAGCATAACATCATGCAAATTCTCTTCACTACTTCCAATAGCTAGCACCATTGTATTTCCCAAATTATGGTGGTTTTATACATATAACCCATGGGTTAACCATCTTCCTGTCATGATGTAGGAGTTGCACTCTTTTCTGTGGATATTATTCCAGGTTTCCCCTTTTCTTCATTTGCCCACTGACTCCCTTCTTCCCCTCTCTGCTTTGTCTTCCTCACTCCCTTGCTTCCAAGCTGGCAGCCAAGGCTGCAGGGGTCAGAGGAGTCATTTTCAAGTGAGGACACCTTTGCAAAGCTGCAGGTTTCCAAAGGGTTCATTTAAAGCCTGAAAATATGGCAACAGATTGTCAACTGCCTTTTAGCAAGTTCCTAACTGCAGCATCATCTATGGAGAGGAAACCTCTATGCATTTCACTTGTTCAATCTGCACAGTCACCTCTTGGGATCAAGTCACATTCAAGGAAGTCACCCCCTAGGAGGAGAACAAAACAAGTGTGGATTTCCCAAAAGACTACCTTCATGTAAAATTTCCTCAGTGCGTTCCTGGAGGAAACAGAAAAATAAGAAAGTTAGGATGGACAACAAGGTCTACAGGGGAAAGAAAATCAACCATCTTATCTTTACAACTGGAGTTTTGGGGATCAAATGTAAGCCTCTTTCTGAGGCCTGGAGTGGTTACAGACAGCGGTGGAGTAAGAGGGTGGGAGAGACAAGCTTTCCTTCCAGTCCATACTTATTTGTATTTGTGAGCAAAACGCTGCACTACTACACGAGAAGCACAGATAATGTGCCTCGGAGATGCAAAATCAGTTAGCCTGGCACATCTTACAGACCTCCACAAAACAGAAATGCGAGCAGGAATACTAAATGAGGTAGGTAGAATGAAAACTGTCAAGGATCTGCCCCACAGTTATTTTCAACCTTCCTTTTTTGCCCAATCTCTGCCCTATCCAGTAATGTTTCCTTTCCTCCTCGTTTTGATTCAATAGCCATGACGGAAGTCCTCAGCTCCCCCTCTCTCCCATTTATTCCAAGACATAATGTAGTAATTATACTTACATTTTTAAAGGTAGACATTTCTCCATAGGCCCTATCAACCTGTGGCCTCACGATTGTAATTACTTGATCTACAGACTGTTAATTTTTTATCTTTCATAGGAATAAAATAGCACAGGACTAGGACACAAGGAAATGCGGAGAAGTTGCAGACAGATACCACTTAATGTTCTCTAATGACTACTGTGTATGACCGGAAATATAAATATCAGAGGCAACAGTACGTACCTGATTTTACTTGCATTTTTTCCTAATTTCCTATTTGTCACTATGTCAACAGACTCAGTGAAATGGATTAAATTTCTAGGTGGCTTCCCAGATTATAAGCAGCAAGAAAACCATCCAAGTAGGTTTCTGTTTATTACTTTTCCAATTAGATTTGCATGGCATTGATGCTTGCTCTCAGGAGTCTATTTGCAGTATTGGGAAAGGGTGTGAGTGAAATGAGGCCAAATCCACGACAAGTTTCTACTTAGCCTAGTTTTCCCTCAGTTACTTATGACATTTCTGTTTTTCCAGTCTGTAAACAAGATGAAAACCAGGAAAAGCAAGACTTGGTAATAACAGTGCTTACTCTGGCTGGAAAAAACTGGTCCAAAACAGCAAGCCTGGCTTTGATTACATGTAGTAATCAAGCTGTGTTCATAATTACTTGACTTAATGTCTCAGGAAATGTTAATCTGCACATGGAAATCTTGGTTCTAGAGACTGTATGATCCACTGACATCGAGTAAGAAGTTAAAGTACTTCATACTTCCTTTTTTTCCATTGTAGTTTCATACTGGGGGAGGGCAAACAGAAGTAATGGAAAAGCTGGTTAGTAAATGAGCATTTTTATCTTCTAGGCCAGGATGGTAACAGTACTAAACAAAACGCCACAAACAAAACTTATTAGTGAGTCAACAAAGCTGAGTGTAACTTATTTGGGAGGGTTTGGTTTTTTCCATTGGACTTAAAGTACACTAGCCTGACAGCACGTATTTTAATACACTTCAGAGTTTAGTGAGCTATAAAAATACTTTGCTGAGGATATCACAATGTAGTAGAAGTACTCTGATATCAAGGTGGATCCCAATGGTGACTGTTTAGGGTAAACTGTAAATTTTCAAATACTGTTTCCTCAACATCTCCTAAAGAAAGACATGCATTAGATGTCAGGACTGTTAATTATGCCACAGTGAATTACATAATTGCACATTGCATTCAAAAATAAAATAAAACTGCTTCAGGATTATACAGCTCATTGGGAGTGGGAGGTGTGGGGAAGCTAAAGTAGCTCATGGAATGTGTGTTGTCTTGTTTATGTGACGTGGCTAAGTTGTTTTCGTTTGATGGCAAATATCAGTTTCTTTTTGTCCTCTGTGAGTGTCTTTCCTCCTTACAACTGTTCAACTGCTTCTCATTGCTGCCAGTTAGACACACAAAGAGGTTGGGGAGGGAGTGGACAGAAGCTTGGGGAAAAATCATAGTCATTCTGCAGCACAGGTGAAGAAGTGCTTAAGACTAGGTTTAACAGAACAGCAAAAGTATGAGTAAAATCTGGCAATCTGGAGAATGAGCCAAATAAATTGTTTGTGATTATTTTGGCATCACACCAAATGAATCACAGCATTGAATACTTGCTTTCAAGCTTTTCAGAAACTTAGGTGTTATTTCATCTTGTCAGCAAAACTTAATATGTTTCTATAGATCGGAATTATTTTCAACTATTTGACACGGGCATGGATTTTCTACTGAGAACTCTGGATTTCTTTCATTGTCAATACATCCTAGGCCTACATTTGCCTTTTCCACAGGATTGGCCTGGTGAGTCTCAGTCATCGATGTGCTTGACTGATTGCACATCCAATTCTTTCCCTTCTTTTATTTCCAGGTAAGAAGCTCTAATAAAAAGCACCTAAACCTGTTGTTGCTTTCTGGGTAAGTGACCAAGCACTTCATGCTACTGCTCAGATCTTGCATAGTATTCTCCCTCCATTGATTAAGACTCCCATCCTTACTGCCTTTCTGGTATGTATGCTAGATATCTCCGCAGCCAAGGTTTCCCAAGGTTAGGAAAACCTCAAGAAATTTCATTAGCACTCTCTTGCTTTATATGACATGGTCAATCATGCAAGTATTAAGTAAAACCTGTCATAAGACTGAACCTGCAGGAACTTGTAACTGCAGTATCTACTCTTTCAGCACAAAATACTGTCATATGCCCTTTAACCTGTTCTGCCCCACGTCAGAGCTCTTGACCAAATCCTCTCTTTATGCCTTGATAATTTTCCACCCCTGTGATACCAGTGCTTCACGCAAGTCCAGTCAGACAAAATCTTCTTCACATCATTTGTCTAAGAAAATCTTACCAAGAAGTAGTATCAGTTGAGTGTGGTAACAGTCTACCTTGATGACCCTGTGCTGCATTTTTCTCCCCTTTCACTCATTTGTTTCCACACTTTTTTATTATTTTCTCTGAAAACACATTCCAATAACTTTTATAATCAAACGTGCTAGACCTGTAGTTAACCAGATTTTTATTTTAAAACCTTGCATAAAAGTAACAGATCATGACCAGCTAGTTTTTGAAAGTAAGATTATAAGGAGTAAACAGTATTTTTCAGATAATATTTCTGGAAATAAGCAACATGGAAAATAGTTTCCCACAGGTGTCAATAGTGGTTCATAAAATTTTACTCAGTTATCGGAGCATGTGATAATTTAAACTGATTCAAATCATACTGTTCATGGTAGAACATCCCCCATATGTATTATAGGTGAACAGCATTATCACACACAGAGTGAGTTTGGCAAGACTAAAAATATGGTGATCCTTAGATTTAAAAAGTAAATAAAAGGAAGATAGCTGGCTCAGACCTCCCCAAATCCTTTGTTCTTTATAGCTAGCAATATAAAAACAAATAAACAAACAAATCAACCCATCTCAGAGGTAAGCCATGCACAGAACTTTGTCCCCACATATTTCTGCCTAGAAAATATCTCTGCATTTATTAGCTGTATGCAAAATGCTGACTGGCACGGCAACCATAGAGTGACTAATATATCACTGTAATCAAGGACAGCTGGTTTTCTTGTGGAGTTACCAAATTCTCTTCAGGAGCCTTAGCTTCTAATTATCTCTAACTAGGAGCAGCCTCCACCTTGCCTTCCCTCCTCAGCAATACAAGAGACTGTGGTGAAGCACCCCCAGCCTCCAACTCTTGCTCCCACACCACGGGAGGCAATGTATTAAACATACAATGCATGTTCTAATAAGTGGAGCCAACGAGAGCTAAAGAGCTTGCAGCTGCTGGTACCACCTGTGTCCCTTCGCTTCCAGCCAGAACAATCTCCTCCCTGCAGTCCCTAGTTGTGGCGAGAGATAAAAGAGGCAGAAAGTGAGAGTGACATATCTGGCTCGTGTCCTGCTCTCATCATGGAGGAGCCAGTTGATCTGGAAAGCTTGCTTGCTCCCTCTGTGAATGTGGATGATTGTGCCTCTTTCCCCCACAAGCAAGCAAACACAAGGTGGCCATGTATGAATTTCCTGCTTATTCCTCTGTGCAGTGTGCCCCACATGCTTGTTACCATAGTTCATGGAAGTGCAATTTCATTAGTCATCCATGTTGGCTGTCCTGAGTCATGAGGATTGCTGTAAATGGTGAGATGGTAAACTTGGCTTGAGCAAGGCACAGACCTGGTGGGTAAATGTGGCTTTGGCAGACTGAATGAAAATCCGTCCTGAGATCCATTTTTTTTTTAAGAGACATTTTTATAAAGGCTGTTGACAGACAGCTGGGGTATTTTTTTTCTACCCTCCTCTTTTTTTTTAATATGCTGTTTCTTTTTCCCTTGCTTGACCGAGTGGTGATATGGATGCCTTTCAAAGTTTGGAATTATCTGTTGCCTACTTCACCGCCTCAGGACAACTGGCATCCATTCAGGGATCAGAAAGACCATCAGTTGTTTGGATCTTTTTCCTTTCACATGGAGTTTTGTTTTGCTTTTTCCCTTTCCATGTATTTCATTTCAGAGTTGGCTGTTTTGGATCAATGCCCATCTTGGGCCAGATTGTGCCATTAAAGCACTGGCCGGTATTGTAGCCTGGATGGAAAGGGTTGGCAGAAACAGTCACTCACATAGATTCACACTAGGTTATTACCAGTATTAGTTATCAACAATGAGAGCTGAAACTGTTCATTACATAGTTTCTTCTGTATTCTCAAACTAGACTCTCCTTTCTTCAAAACACCATCTGCAGTTTATCCTCTCATTTTAGATATCCTCTCTTAGCTGACATTCCAAGCATGAGAGCTGGAGAAAATTCCCTCAGTCAAGTTTTATGAGCAACACCTGTACCCCGACAGTCTTGCCCTTCTTACTTCTTAAATCCAGGGGCCTTATTCCTTTCTTTCCCTTGCATCATGTCAGAATGTTACTGCCAGACAGGATGTAACAGGCACAACAGAACATCTCTCTTTCTGATCCAGTGTGGACTTGGCTCCTTCTGTTTCAATTTAACATAAATTGATGACACAAACTGCAAAGATATTTTAGCTTTGTAGTATAAAATCTGGGCTCTTGAAGCTATTAGAAAGCTCTGGTTATAGTACCATTAATTCCTGTAGACATATCTTCTCTTCCACATAGAAATACTGTTCACAAACATTTTGAGGATTCCTTGTGCTAGCCTGGAATTTTAGAATCCACCACAGCACTGGCATAGAGGCTTTTCCCAGAGTTTTTTCCTCTAGCTAGGACGACTCTGAATTTGAATATATTTCTCCCACAGTTTAGAAAGGAAACAATTGGATGTGTGGCTGTGATGCCTGTTCCAGTCATTGCAGCAGTTGTTTTCCTGTTACTACTTTATAGGAAGTATTCATAATATCCACATCAAATTATCTAGCACAAGCAATGGAGCAGATGAGAGGACTTTCTTTGCTTCTCTGAATTGCCTCACGGAAGAGCTCTCCCTCCTTACTGACTACACAAAGAGCCTGAGACTCCTCACCACCTAACTTAGCAGGTGGCTGAGTTTGGTGGTATGAATATCCTGCTGTGCCACTGCCTATTTACTGCTCCGTGTGTCGTTTGTTTCATAGTCACAGCTACAGGCTTTGTTCTCCTTTGTGAAATACTCCTTAAATCCTTAGATGCTGTGAGAAAAGATTCTTGCATTTAACGGCCTGATTGATTATGGCTGCTCTTGGAACAGAGGGAGCACAAGGGGTACATTGAACACTTTAGGGGACAACGTGATTTGATATTCCTGCTAGTAAATATGTCAGGCAGAAAGTGACCATGTTAAACAAACAGCCTGGTCTCTATCTATACCATTAGTTCTGATAGTAAAGAGGGAATAAAAAAGTTGACCCTACAGCTTTCCATGTTGTCCCATGGCAGCTCCCAGCATTTGATTTTGTATTTGTGCTGTAGCTCATTCCTTTCAATCACTGC
This sequence comes from Eulacestoma nigropectus, assembly GCA_013397775.1. Taxonomy (NCBI): domain Eukaryota; kingdom Metazoa; phylum Chordata; class Aves; order Passeriformes; genus Eulacestoma; species Eulacestoma nigropectus. Next base: position 3,221,862 of record VZTE01004781.1, read on the forward strand.
AACACTGGCATTAGACCAATTTCATTTCTCTTGGCCTGCTTCTTGCTTATCCTCTGCATGCACTGATGGTCCAGTCCTGTAATGTGACAGATGCTGTCCTGAAGCACACAGAAATTGAATAGTATTGCCCTGCACCTTCCACGAATGAAGCAAAAGACAGCCCAGACTTTTCCAATTGTTACTAAGATATTACTTCTCTTATTTTTTTTAATTATTATTTCAATTTTTCAGACATTGGACACATGCAGTTAACAGTATGTGGCAACTGATACCGTAAGTCTACCAGAAAGTGTTTATTTTCTTTAGGAACAATTGACTCTTCATTTTAATTGTGTTCCTCCACTCCTTTTACAAACATACTATTTATACAAACCACTAAGGGAGGCAGATGTCCATCCATCCGTCCATCCCCATTTCTGCACAAGCACGGTTTGCATGTTTAAATTCAGATGTGTTTATGAGTGCATGAGAGAGAAAATATTAATGTACGAAGTTGGGTGTAACTCAACAAACCACATTACTTCTTTGAAAATGTGATGCAGTATTTAAAATGCTGTTGACATGCTGACATGCTAAATTAAGACATGCTTAAAAGCATTTAACATTTCAAATATATCTTTATTCTCCCTACTTAGCATATGAAATTATAGATTCAAAACTTAAATTAAAGGTGTTCATGTTGCCATCTCCTGTGTTTGGGGGGTTTAGAATAGTTGTTCTTACAGTGGGCTGCACGAAAATTATTTTTCAATAGCTCTGTTGTGTGGAGCTTGACTATGAAGTGGCAATAATTGTCATTAGTTACTCATTAGGCAGTGTTTGGGCAGAATTATTAGTGCTATTTTCAAATCACTCCAGTTTAATTATTTTTCATTGTAATAATGTTAACCCTGACATTCTATAGAACTGATACCTTGATGGTTTTTTGTGAAAGATTCAGGTCATCTCTTCTTTTTCTTGTGTGTGTGTGTGAATGTGCTCTTAGTCTTTCCCTGCTCCCAGATTTTCTTCTAATCATTACTGTATGTGCAGTAATGGCCAAGTTAATAAGGTCTCATTTTAACTTCGTGTGCTTCAGCTAGTCCTTTGTCACAGGAAGGAGGCACCTGGAGATCTACTCTTTGTGAAAGCTTAAATCATGGGTCCAGGTAACTGTGCCTCAAGTGCCACTCCAGGGTAGCAGTAGATGTGTGGAGCAAAATTTTACCCCATGCACAGGTGATCACAATTGCAGTGTGGTGAAAATATCCATCATTACTTCTTCTCAGCCAGCATTTTCCTCTCCTCTTCACAAGGACTCTCTCAGAAGAGAATTTGAGGCAATCTTTCACATGAGGTTGTCCGCTTTCCACCTAAATCAGCTGCAGAAACACAACCATCAAGCTGACTTTAATCTTATGCTTTGTATGTAGGGTATACAGCAAACAGGGATGGAGAAGAAATGTTTCAAAGCACTTCAGTAATTTAGGAGTGTAAGTGACAAATCTGTTGATTTGTCAAGTGTACAAAACCCACTACTAAAGAAACCTGGATCATGGAAAATATTTTCCTCATCAGTATTATGTCTGTAAGTTGCCTAGAGTAAGTGCAAACAGCGTGATACAAAATTGTATAATTTGCTCATACAAACAGGAAATTCTCTTTCTGCCAAAGATTCATAACATATGAATCTTTCAGTTACTCTTACCAGTTTCTTATATTGATTTTAGTAATGTATTTATCAGTTTGTGTATATACTTCACTTGGATTTTAAAAAGATGGCCTCATTTCTATTGTATTTTATTCTTAAATGCATAGGTATATTAATTTCCAGGCCAGATTTATAAAAAATATGTAAATGTACAAAAATCAGAAAAGACTGCTGGAAACTAAGTTTTGTGTCGTTATGGCTAGGTACAGCCATGTGTGAGTAAGCAGTTATCACACATTTAGCTACATTGTGTTATGTATATCCTTCTTAAGATAAAAGGAGAGGCAGAGCAGCATTTTCGCATTATTACCAAAGCCATGTCACAGCAAAATCGTTCAGTAATTATAGTACACACTGAGATACTACTGTAAAAAGACTGGGGAGAAATTACAGGTTATTTAGATAGTATGACATAACCAGAAATAAAAATTTGTTGTGTTGGAATTCCCATTTGTAGTAGCCATTTTCTGTTAAACTGATCTTGTGATTTCAAAAAATGCATTTCCTTATAAAGTCACTCGCAAGTCACCTGCAAAGCAGACAGTAAATTCAGTCTTCATGTGAAGTAATAGACATAGAGAAAAAAAAAAAACAAAGGAGAAAGAAGCACACAAAGATAGCTATATGAATCGTGGGCTTGATTCACTGCAGTAACATTTGAGCCAAGTAATTCAAAAGAAATTAAGCCAGCACTATATTGGAAGAGATTCACAGTGTAAATTAGGACTTCTTTTGGCACGCTCATGTGCAAAAGGGAAATTTGCTTGTTGGATTCTCCCCTCACTTTCACAACATAAATCAGCAGTAATTCCACTGAAATCAATGGAGTTAAGCCAGGTTAGAGTGAAGGGGAGATGAGAATCAGATTCACAAAGCACAGTTTGCTCTGATTTAGCACACAAACGAGTGCCTTATAATCTGTTTACTAACAATGGATGAAATATGCAAATTGTCTTTTTGGAAAGCAACCGTGAAAACTGAGCTTCACAAAAGGAAAATGAGGGGTGCGAATGTTCTTAGTTCCAGACATTCTCATCCACAGTCAGAGGTTTGATACACACATGCTGTCTAAGCGAGAAGAAAACTGCCAAGCCTTCAGAAAGCATGCAGAAGTAAGGTAGATTATAACAAGATGTCAGACCATGATGTGGAATGGCAAACATCCCTCACAGTCACTGGGATAATCCAGCAATCAGGCCCTGAACAATGTCCCTCTGAGCAAACCCAGGCAGGCCAGCCATGCCATTTCACAGTACAGGCTGCACCCTAAATCTACTGCAGAGCCCTGCAAATGTGACTGGGTCCAGGTGGATCCAGAGTCTGGTGGTCTAAAGAAGGAAATGTTCACAAAAACCACCCACCTTTATGTTTTCAAAACCACTGAGGATTTAAAATGGTTGCAACTGAGAGTCAGAATGTGTCAAGTGACTGAATAGAAGATGCCAAAATAATTAGAGAGTGAAATGCTTTCATATTCAGTTACCCATGGAAGAGACAGGAAGAGTTAACTTTTATTGGCTCTGGGCAAATGTTCATTTTGGGTTTCTGGATGCAGAACGAGCCTGATGAAACTGCGCATCATAATTAGAGAAATTATTTCCTTATGCTAAGTCTTTAAGTTGAGATTTCCTTCTTTGGAGTTTCTTTTTCCTTATGATTCTTTTATTCTGATCCAGGCTTAACACAGATATTTATGTTACCTGTGAAAAGACATTGCATTATGACATTCAAGACGGGGCAGGACATGCAACACATGGAGAGACTGGGATTTGTGTTAAGCATATCCTAAAGCATTGCCTCAGGAGCACTCCAAGTTCCATAGGAGATCACAATGAAGGAGGGTAGAGCTTATCTTTTCCCAGCAAGCTGATGACCTCATATCCCTAATTCCTGACTTCTGTTAATTTCCTATAGGTGTAAGAAGGACCGTCTCACAGTTTGAGATAACAGGGAGGAGAAGACAGGAGGAGCTGTCTCAGCTCACAGGCCTACAAATCTTACACAGCTGGCTGCAAAATAGTATGAGGGAAACCAAAAACCTGTCACCGCAGGCTCTGGAACCCTATTGCCCAGAAGAGGGCAGACCTACAGTATTTTTCAGTAGATGGTGGCATTCTTGCAGATCTACTTCTCTTTTGTCTGTCTAGTCTGCTGTGTGGGCTGACAAAATTAAATACAACGCAAACATGCAAACAACTACAACTCTAGGAAAAAAATCTTAGGCATTAGTCTCAGCCATGGGCTTAATCCTTTACCATTTTAGCTAGTAAGAGTTCTAAGGCCAGTATGTTTTTCTGTCTGCCTAATAGTTATTATGGTCAAGTAGGTGAACTAGATCCATTTCACTGCTGTAGACCTAGACAAAAGGCCTGTCACGAGTGAAAACTAAACCCTAGGACAGAAAATGCTGATTTCATTAAAGTTCTCCATTTCCCCTGCTCAAGTAAAATGAAAACTATCACCCAACTTTCACCTTATTAGTTTTCTCTCTATTTTTCTTCCTTCTTTCCTTCTGCTCCCCCCAGATGACTGAAAAAGAGCACCTAAATACATGATGACTAATTTATTAAAAAAATCTTACTCTCCAAAATATTTGAACTGATATTTCAATTTCACTGAAAGTGCATAGCAGAAAATACAGTGAATTCTTGCTCAGTTGAACCTAGGAATCATAATACCAATATTAGCTATGACTATACTGAATGACATACACCTAGAGAATAACATCTCTATGAACACAGCTCTTAAAAACACCCATTAAGAACACGCACTTATCCAACGTTCTTAGCCTCCAAGCATTTTCACCTACTGTCTCAGAATTACAGCTATGATAAAAACACACCGCTTTTTGCTTTAAAGCAAGCAGAAAATCTGGTCTGAAGTGGACTGTGCTGGTAGTGAAATCTCTGTTTGCCAGGTCCTACGTACTTTCTCTTTTTTGCAGTTGTTCTTGCTATAGAAACCTCCTGCTCATCAGCCAGCTCTCACTGGCTCTTCCAGTCTGCTTAATGCCAAGTGTCAATGGATATAGCTCACCAGGGGAGTATGACTGGAGCTTGGGTACTCCAGCAAGAAGCCTGACTGAAACAAACCTCTAGCCAAGCTGTTGGATAGTGAAACATGGCACCAGGAGAGCTCTTCAAGGTTCTCACTGTCCTGTGATACTGATCGCCACCTCCTTTCACACACCTTTACCCAGATGTAGTTTTAAAACTAAGCAGAATCTGGCATAAAGTATCTGACATAATCCCACACTTGCCTACATACACTCACCACTAGATTTTTGCAAATCAGTCATCATTTGGGTTCCCTTGAAGTTAGGTGGAAAACTGCTGTGATTGCAGAAGGTGACTGCTCCCTCGCTGTTCAGACAGGTGTGTACGAATCAGACCTGCACTCTTCTTGGAACACCACAAATATTCTGCTCCACTGATGCATTAAAACTTAAAAGGTAAGAGAAAAGTACACACAGAACTATCCTTACTCTTAGGTTGCATCAAAGCACTTGAAATCAGATGAGTTTTCTCTACTCCCAGGTCCAAGTTTAGCACAGACCAGGACAACACAAGCATCTTGTTAAAAAACATCTCTGTGGCATTCTGCCTCCTAGAAAAAGAGACATGATGCCACTGATCAGCAGTGTAGGAGACCTACTACAGATTAGGACTCTACTGATTCAGAAAGAAATAAATTATGATACTAGAAAAGTAAAGCATACTGCAAATGGCATGGAGAGAATGAATAGGCAACAGTTATTTCTCATTCTGAAGAACATGAAATTATTACAGCCTGTTTAAAGTTAAAAGAAGTAAATATTTTCTCATTTGACGTGTAAATAAAATATGGAGCTTATTGCTACAGGAAATTTTGAAGCCAGAAATAATAAAAGGGATAAAAGAACATTTAGAAGTGAACCTAGAAGAAAAGTCTGTCAGGACTATTAAACACAGAGATGTGCTACCTTCTCTAATTCTGGAAGGTTTCTATATGTTCAAGGATCTTAGGATGACAAGGTCCAATACACATATTCAAATAATAATTTAGAATAAAATTTCGCAAAAGGGAAACCGTATTTTCCAACAAAACTAGCCCAGCCACCACCTTCAGAAACATGTTTATGAAAACTGTCTGACGTAATGTTCAAAAGCAAATCTAACCTCTTCAGAGTGCTGTTTAAGGAAGGAAAACATTTATAAAATAGTATTAGCTTCTAGCCTTGAAACATTTTCCAGAAAAATGTCTCCCAACTACTTAAGTCAAATGGCCATTAGGGTTCCAAATTTTTTGACAGAAACTGTTAAATATTTTTACTCACAGCTCACTGTTTCTCCAAAGCAATGGACACAGTGCTAGAAGATTAAAAGTTTAGGACTATCCCTGTTAAAACTTAGCATACCCTGATTCAGCCCCAGGTACAGCGACTGTTGCTTCAGAGGCAGAACCAGCTCCTGATGCCTGCAGCACCATGCATGCCGGGTTCCTCAGCCTAAACTTTCCTCCAGCTTAAAGATCTGGACCTGCCAACATTTCCACAGCAAAGGACTTGTCCCTCCTTATGCGAGGAGAAGACCTTTGCTTCCCTGCCTCTTGTCACAGGATAGAGCAGGTAAGAAAAAGTAGACAGCATTTTCAGAAGCAATAGTTTAGCACCCATGAAATTCAGTAGGGGCAAATGTGAGCATCAATGAGATGTTTGTTTAAAATGAGCACTCTCTGTTCTTGGCTCTATCACAAAGGCAGAGCTTGCAGAATGACTAGTTCATTATTGAGAGACAGACTAGACTGAACAATGGGGACAGTTGACCTCAGACCACACACATACTCTCTTCACTTGGTTCCCAGATGATCTCTGGATACCGAGTAACCACTTTTCCTGAAACACGAGTCTCTTCCCTCCCCGAAATTATCCCATCCCTTCTCTGGGCAGCGCCCTCAGTGAGTGAATCAAAAAACACATCACAGGTTTTCAAAAAGTGGATCCAGCAGAAATGGGACACCTTTTTATCTGTGTGCTAGGAACCTGATTTTGTCAATTATACGCTGTATATAAAAAGCCTCTGCTATCTGCCTTCCCAGTACTCTGGGGAATGCATGTGAATAATTTTAAATGAGGAAAATGCTGTTGGGAATATTGTTTTATTTGGGAATTCTAAACTTTGAAACATATCTACAAAGACTATTTTATAATTAATAATATTTATTTTTTATATACACACATATATGCCTGTATTTTGGATTAAAATAAATAGAGGAAGGAGGCTTCATTCAGATTTCCACAACGCTAACACAGATCTTGAGAGACATGACAAAGTGCTTTAAAAAGAAATATCTTTGGACGAAGGTGGTAAGTGTGGGAAATTCTCTGATCACCTGGGTGCAGGCCTAAGTGAATGACATGTGAGTGAGATGTGCTATCTGTGTCACAGAAAATATTCCATTTATCAACTCTGTACTTTCCCTGCAACATGATAGTTATCGAACAGGAATAATTCTGGAAAACTCTAGTACATGTAAATATTTAGAAAATTTCCACCTGGCTTTTTTAGAAGAATGAGCATGCTAATAAGCTGCAAAGAAAAAAAAAGTGCTCTTCACATCATGAAAATTACTTTAGGGTGATGACTTAAACCTTTGCAGTCTTCTTGGTCTCTTTGATGACACCTCACCATTTATTGACATAGTTCATTCTCTTTTGAACTATGTCAGCTAGAATAATTAGTCTCAGAAACTTAACAGTGATTTCTTAGAGACTGCTGATACAACACTATTATTCTTAAAGGAACAATTTTCAGAGCAACACACAGTGGAATTACACTGTTTCCAAATTATAATTGTTGGCCAGTTCTTTTGTCTTTCATGCTATTCTTTTTGGTGATTTTTTGATGTAGCAAACAAATTGAATTCATCTTAAAAAATAAATTACAAACTGGGAGTTTTCTGAGCTGTCCACACAATATTTGTTTCATCTTCCAGCATATGTTCCAAGTATATCACTGAGACTGACACTAAGAAAGAAGGTGTTTGCCAGCTGTCACCACAAAGTGGTTTCCGAACTGGAGTATCATTGCCGGATTCCGAGTGCTCTTGCATAAAAAAAAATACTAGAAACAGCTGATCTCTTACTGGTGACCAATACTTACTGGTGATCAGATAGAAGTTTCTGAGACTTTTTAAATGTTAGCCTTTTTTTTATATGGATGTTTTTATATTAAAAACTAAGAGGACACTTTTTACTTTAGAAATATCTGAAGACTCTTCTGCTATTCCATTTTTAATCAGTGGAAACAAAATACTTGTTATCCGAACTTTGTAACACTCACATATATCAATTTGCCTTCTTACACTGTTGTACCACAAGATGTTTTCTGTCTTCTCTGAGCCCTGTATTATTTCTCTCTCAGCTACAAAATTCTGCAAAACATTTCAAAACAATGTTACAATAGTTATTATGCTAAAAGACTTAAAGTGCCGCCATCTCAATCTACCAAAGGCCCCCTACATATTGCATTATATTTCTCTATTCGTCAGCATTTACTAATGCATTTAACTTTTTAGAAGACAGAAGATTTTCCTTGAAAAGTAACACACAGATTTTCAAGTGTTTTTTTCCCTAATACAATGAATCCTGGTTAGCATTTAATTTAAAATCTTTACAGAAAACCACACACACCACTTCAAAAGAGCTCAGAGTCTCTATTAAAAACAAAACCAAAAATCGCCACTTTTGGTGGGGAGAGATAGACTAGCCAAACATGACTTTGCATCTGGTCTCTAACTTTGGATATAAACTTGAGGTTTTGTCTTTTCCAGTTTTATAAATATGAATACATTTATGTTAGATGTAGCTTTCACCATGTATTTCTGACTCACCATCAGCACAATTCAAGGAACTTGCCCTCTACATGTCCTAATGAAAATGCGTAAAGATGCTAACTTGTGAAAAAAAAAAAAAAAAAATTAAAGATCCATTTCACTAAGGGCTGTATTAGGGTGTCTCATTCTTGTGAGCTGCCATCTACAGATGCTGATGAAGAAGGTGCTGCTCTGAAGGGAAAATTCTCTGCTGTGATATGGCCTCACATTTTTGAACAGGGATCAAGAGTACAATCGTGTGTATTCACACACAAACACATATATATTTGAAGTAACTTGCATTAATACCCAGGACACCTGTGGTATAATACTGTAATGCAAAATATACTTTAGCTCAAAAAAAAAGTCAAGGACAGAATGAGTTTTAAAAACATTTCTTTATAATATGAAACCTACAGTGGTGTCTGGTGTTAAATACGTCCTCCTTCAAGGTGCAATATTCCTGTGCATGAAAACAGGGTTACTGCACAAGGAATTGGGGATGCCCTAATATTTATGTAACAGATTAGAAAAACAGTCGGTACAAAATATTAATTTTGCCCTTTCAAACATGAGTAGAAATTCTGAGTACTTCCCCAGATCCAAGTTTCTTCTCCATCTTGAGATGACTGAAACTAAAGAGATCAAATGCTCAGGGTTTTGGTTGATCTGGCATTTTTCAGGTGTCTCATGCTGTACACATGCAACCATGACTCACTTTTTGAAATTACATTGGGATGGGAAGCACTTTCAAATTTCAGCCTGAACTCTGGAATACTAGCAGGGAACACTGCCTTCTCTTTCTTCACTCACCCTGGAGAAAGCAGGCAAAAGTTTGCCTTCTGACCTGGGTGATACTGTATTGCTTAAGAGCTTCACAATCCTGTCTGTGCCTTAGAGAATTCTTTTTATCCTATCTCAGCTATGCCTCAGCTCAGCCTCACCAGGCTGCCACAGAATTGCCTGGGTTGTTGGCATCCCTGCTGCCAGTGTCCCAGCCTTAAGGACCCCGTTTTTCTCCCTAGGCGTGCTTTCTGGTGGCCTCTTCACTTGCACTTCCCCTGGCACTTCCATCCAAGGAAATTCACTAGAGCTAGAATTCAGTATTACCCCAGATCTTCTTACATTGCATTAGAGAGTTAGGATAGATAAAAATATTCCCTTAGAAGCAGAAAACCAGGTCCATTTTAATGCAAATATTTGGCCAAATAAAAAAACTGCCAATTACCTTCAGAAGTATCAAAAGTACAAAAATAAGTGTCATCTTATTTTTTCAACACTGAACTTTGATAAACCTTGCTTAGCTCCCACAGAACTCTCCATACCTCTCACTTTTCACCAGCTAAGATTTTGAAGGTCATCCAATATATCAACCATTCAAACAATTACCATGGTAGCACATATGATTCACAGCATGCAAGTTTGCATAACACATATAACATATATGTTGATGTAACTATTTATTCTCTATGGAATTTAAGATTCAAAACTATTGACACATTTGAAAAAGATAAAAATTAATAATAGGGCACATGTTCAGCCATTTCGGTTTGCATTGTAATTTACCCATAAAAAAAGAAAATGATAACCAAATTCAGTCAACAGTTTTGTGCTAAACATTATTTTGCCACAAAATTGAGACACAGATGTAAATATTCAGGCATTGCTAGATACAAGTACATGGCAAAAAACAAATAGCCTTGCTGTCAACATTTAAAATTACTGGAACTTCACATAAAATTACTATTAATATAGACACAATAGGCCAGGTCTCTAGCTGGTGTAAATCAGTGCAGTCCCATGGAAAATTTGCCTCAGAAAATTCATACTGCTGTAAGCAATCTCATACTGAGAAGTACAACTAGAACTTTACAATAGTCACTTTTTTAAAGCCAAAAATTTGTCATAACTTAACTTTGCACTGCTGTGTATGACAAATAGTATAGAAATTGTTGGCAGAGTGAAATTTTCAACAAATTTTATATCATAGCAAATAAAATAGCCAGTAAGGAAGTATTTGAACAGACCTTGTAACCAGATCTTATAATCTTTTGTAAATAGACTTTTTATCACCAGAAATTCAATGGGATTGATCAAAAAATATTGAAGTGCCTTACAAACACACCCTTAAAAAACATCTATCTTTTTATGGGAGATAGAACAGATGTAGAGACACAAGGATTTGTACAAAGTGACACTGAAGGCATGACATAAACAAGAAATGAACGAGAATTTCTTGGGTTCCCACCCGGAGTCTGAAACAGGACCACAGACTTCTGTCTCCAGCAAAAGTCAAGTTCTCATTTCTTTACAATTTCCAGTGAATCCATAATGTTAATTAAAATAGTTAATTGTGTTAGCAGAAAAAAAGCTACATTTATATGCTCTGATCTCCTGCACTCTCACCACAGTGGTTAGAGACTTTCAAAGCTGGTTTCCCATTCTCTCCATTTTTCAAAGGGATTTGCACAAATACTATTTTTCCTTCATTTGTACTCTAAATGAGGACATGACTAAATGCCTGTCTCACCAAACACTCTTTTTTCAATCATGATCTGTTTCCTATGCCCAAGGCACTCACAAAAGGTAAAGGAAGTAAGTTTGTGCTATTCGGTCATTCTGTCGCATGGACTTTTCAAAGGGTCTGCATTGCTGCTACAAAATGTTGGCTGTCCCTGAAGAAAACCAAAGCATTCCTGAACAATGATTCCACAGAGTGTTTTTTGCTACCTGAGGATGTTCTGAAGGATGTCTCTGCTGAGGTTTTTTGCAGGATCGGTGAGAGTGAGGCCCTCAGCTGACCCTGAGAACATGTGGGGAAATCCCAGGGCCATCCTCTTTCTATAACCATCTACATGCTTAGAGGGTCTTACATAGCATGGGCTTAGAAAGAATTGCCATTCTAAACTTGGGTTTTTAACAGGTGAGTTTTAAAACCTTGCATCAATGGTCTAACTGCGAAACAGAGGCTAAACTCAAAAAAAAGAAACCCCTTGCTAAACAAGATGCCAGCTGTAAAGGACAGAGTGATAACTTTCCCCTTGATTCTTCACCAATAGAAGTCTCAGTATCTTCCTTATCATCCCATTGAATGTCAAAAACCAGCAAATTTTATTTTAGGAATGAAATTATTATAAAATACACGGGTTTAAAAAAAAACCCACCAAGCTCCTACTCTGAGAGTGACAATATTTTTAGTCTTGACTGCTGTATCAGGAATTTTCAGCAGAAAGAATTCATATTTCTTCTCATTCTGTGAAATAAAAAAGGCTTACAATTCTGTGAAATGTAATGTACAGGTTTAATAGGATTGTACTCTTGCCTAATGTCACAGTAACAAATAAATGCAATAGAGAGCTGCTGACACAATAGAAAACTGCTAGTTCAACACAAATGAGTCTCTGTAAATAAATCTGAAGTAATTTCTCTATACATCTTGGCTACTGCTTTAAGCTCTGCTTACAGGCAGGGGTGAGGGTGTGGGGGGGACCTTACAGCAACCTTCTCAGTGTGTTACAGCATATTGCAACTCAAGGAAAGAGTGACCTGGTGGTTTGACACCAAAATACCTTGTTTAGGTACAAACTCCCCATTGCAGCCCACATGTTAAAAAGCACAGAATGGCACATCCTGATCTGATGGAAAAGGAATTATAGAGGTACAGTGGTACTGCTATGCACTGAGCCGTGGTCACATACTCAGAGCTGTTGGCAGCACATAACCCAGGTACAAGAAATGAAAGCAACACCTTACCTCCATAGTCAGCAGGTTTTGGCTCTTTCTGGCACCATTTCCTTTCTGGCACAGGCTTTCTTCTGACTGGCAGGTCCTGCAACAATTATACTGGGAAAATAGACATTACTCCTACCCCAACCACTGCTTATGCTGAGTCTTTCCAACACTACCAGTTTTAATATGACAGCATGTCTACCACATATTGATCAGTCAAGGGGAAAATGTAACATAACATAACATACAAGCTGACAGGATTGTATGTTATGCATTGTATAAAACCGTGAGAGAGACTTCTCTTCAATAAAAATAAAGGAAGGAAAAAAAAAGACCAAAAAAAAAAAGGCAAACCAAAAAAATCCCAAACAAAAACCCAAAAGTGTCTGTTGTTAGCATGAAATGGTAAAAGATAAAATAGCTGTCACCCTTTTTCCTCACCTTTCCCTGTATTGGCATGTTTTTTATTCTAATTTTCTCATTAGTCCCATATGGGATAAGGTTCTAAGTAGCATGTACCATTAAGCAAATTGTATAATATAATATTTTTCAGTTCAAGGTGTCAGCACTCCATCCATTCAAAACATTGTGCTAACAGCACAGATAGAAGCCACCTTTTCTTTTTCAACATGCACAAGCACTCATTAATAAGATGGCAAGTAACTCTTCCTAAAGGATATGTAAGCGTGCCAGGAAGATTTGGCATTTTCTTCAGCACAATATAACAGCTTACACACACACTGGATGTTTTGTTCCAGTTATTTATTATAAACACTATCATATAGTCATAGATTGCCTCCTGATATTCAAAAATCTCATAACTGTTTTTGTCAAGAAAATCCTCATATATACTGGTATCATGACTTTCCTTCTATGGAAGGCTGGCCTTGGCCACGCACTCCTTTCTCACTGCTCCTCCTCAAGAGGACAGAGAGGAAAAAATATGATGAGAAAGCTTACCAAAAATTATTAATAAAATTATCAATGTTCATGGGCAAAACAGACTTGATTCGGAGTGAAAAGTAACATTTTTCATTAAAAATAAATAATTAAGTTATTTTATTAATTATTTATTGCCAGCTAAAATAGAGTTGAAAGGTGAGGAACAAAGGCAAAAAAAGTAAAATACTCTCACTCTCTGATTCCCATTCTTAACTTCATTCCTTCATTTCCAGCTCCCCTAGCCCCTTCAGAGTCTCTCTAGTGGCTGCACGGGACTCTGCTCTCACACCTGGAGCAACTCTTTAGCCTCCTCTCACTTTGATGATCAGGAAGCTGCTTCTCACACTTCCTTCTCCTCACCCAGGTGTTTTGCCAGTGCTTCCCACTCAAACACATTTTGGCCTTTCTTAGACAAAAAACCAAAAAGCTGCAACCCCTTGCCAGCAATCTTCAATGATCTGCTTTCAGTTAACGACCATTAAGGAATATGACACGTAGGAAATAAGGAGCGGCAGGAGGACCAGGTCCTTGCACTGTTTATTGACAATCTCCCTGGGTGGTTTGATTAACGGAGGAGCAGATGCTATTTTTCCCCCCTTTCTTGCTCTATTTTTGTTTGGAAAACTTGAAGTTGATTGCACATATGCTTAAAGTTTAGGTATGCAGATTTGGAAAAATCTAAACATGTAAATGCATTTCATGAATATTACCAAGTAGGCACCAAATATTTATTCTAACCATCGGATTTCCATGCACGAATGTTTAGCTGATACAAACAAAGAGACTCAATTGGTCAGATTCTCTTTAAGTTATGAAAGGAGTTTGTCTTTGTTTGTGTCCTGGTTTAATTATCTTTCTTGGTCCAGATGCCTTCATTGAGCTGCATCTGCAAAATATTTCCCGGATGAGGTACGACTAAATCCTTCCTGTGATATGCCCCTGTGGCTAAGACCCAGGCAAGCTGAACACCCTCACTGCTCTTCCTGAGGTACGAGTTGTGAGTGCTCAGCATCCTCAACTGTTTCATAGGTAGTTGTGCATATCTCAGTGGTGCAAAATTTTACAACAGAAGAAACTGCTCATGGATCGCTCCTCAGAACACAAATATACTTAGATACATGTATCCTTAATACTTCATGGGGTTAGATATGAAGTAGAAGACAAGAAAGGACAGGACATTAATACTCCTTGCAGGAATGGATGAGAAAGAGGAAGCAAATGCTAGCTAAAGCGTCTGAGAGGACTTTGTAGGGCCAAGCTGGAAGTATCGTGCTAGTAAGGTGGCCAAAAACCTTCTCCACAGAGGGAAAACCACGGAGGTCAGCAACCAGAAGGAGGAGAGCCTTTACTGAGGAGAATCAAAGGGCTCCCTACAGCACATTGCCTCCTGGAAGAAAGTATTTCTGACTGATCTCAGTTTTCCGGAGGACAAAAAGTAGGGCACTTCAGAAGGCAAGACAAAGTATCATCAAGGATCACAAACGACAACAAAAGCGTCAGAACTGGCTTGACAGAGAGCCTCTCAGGGTCGTCTCACTCTGATTCTGAGTCACCATTTTGTGTGACTCAAGGGTGTATGATTTCCACTGAACAAATGGATGCACACAGTCCACATTTTAATGCCAGGAGGCAACTACTCTTCCTCCATAACAGTCTTTTTGTTCTGGAGGGAAGACAAGGGGGAGAGGTCAGGTGACAGGGGAGGAATATTTAACTGATATTTTTAATAAAAGGAATCATTCTGATATGAAAATATTTTTTAAAAGGTTTGTACATTTTCCAGATTATATCAGGAATAAGAATGATACATGATTTTTTTTCTGTGTAATGTTTTATTTTGGTATCTCTTGATCAGCCAAAGAGAAACAGCTACATTTTCTTTCTTCCTGTGCTGCATACACTGACCTGAGTGCGTACATTTTTCCAACTCTATATACAATGGAGGAATTGATGGTAGGAGTGTTGGCAACACTCATATTTTTAAGGCTGGAACAAGTGATCTATCTATGAAATTAAGTCACAACTCAATTGGAGAAATACTAAGCAGGAATGTTCATTGGTAAGAGGCAGTATATTAGCAATTAGGACAATAAAATTTTGAGCAAAACAAAAAGAATTTGACCAGAATTGAAAATTTCATTTTAAAAATTGTTAATATTCATGTTGTACCACAACACATCCCTCCATGGTGAGTCCACCAATAGTGCGTTCGATGTCTGTCACACTAGTATTTTTAGATTAGAGTACTTTTTCCTTTTGGTGGGTCACACTCTTGTTTGCAGTGGTTAGTTCACCTTTTTTTTCTCTTAAGTTTCAAGGGGGGGAAATTCTGTACTCTAATCTGTTTTTGTAACACTGAATCACTAACAAACAGGAAGACATACGAACATAATAAGAGGCATTTGGGTTGTTATTAATGGCTGTTCATTTAATGTAGATATACGTATGTATAATCATGGCATTTACTGTATCTTTAACAGTCACAGACATCAGAGACTTCAGAACTCAGAAGGAACTTTTGTGTCCAGAGTCTTCAGCTACCTGTGTGGCTGAGACCTGGCTGGACTATACACAGTGAATTTAAATTGAGAAGGTAATCTCTCACAAAATCAGTGTGTCAGACAAGAATTATGACTGGAGCTTTTTTGCATCATCTTGCACAGAACCAACTGTTATCTTATCATCTGCTGATTCATGTTTTTGTCTCTGTGGTCATAACTTTCTTTTCCTTTTCCAAAATTAATCCTTATAGAAAAACCTGCTTCTTCCCATAATACTTTTGAATGCAGTTTGCTATAGCCAGGATGGCATTATATAGTTTACCCAGATGGTCTGAATAATACTGAATGATTCAAGCCACTCTAATTGCATACAATTTTGTTGTAGAAGTTGCTTCACAGGAAAAAAAAAAGTAACTTGTTCCATTGCATTTTTTTTTCCTTTCAGAAATAGACTTACTAAAAATTGGGACAAGAATTTAGAAAGAAACCAGTAAAAGTGGGTGCAAAGCAATACTTCAGAGAATTCACTCTCCTGGATGCACCCTGATTGGCAGACTTTTGAAATCATGGCTTAACACAATCAGACAATTGTTTTAAATTGTGGTTTATGTGCAACAACGTAGTAAGCAGCTATCTAACAGGTAGGTATGCCTACCCTGTTCTATGTTAAACATATTTAAGGCTGAAAATTACTCAGTTTTTCACTAAAAAAAAAGGAGAAAATATGCTATTTCTTGCAAAAGTCTCCTTTCTTACTTTTTTAAACTAAAGATTTCAAATTTGAAATATCTGGGGTACTGATATTTCTGACTTCATTTCCCATGGGAAACCAATGGATTCCATAATTCATTGCAGCAGCTCAGCAAGAGGGGAAAATTATATGCAAAGTAATCTGTTTGGGGAGAATCACACAGCAAGAACAATGGTGGGATAAAAATCCAAATAAAACTCTCATGAGCGCTGTGGAAGTATTTTTCAAATAAAAGTATTCAGCTTTCAATTTTTGGGAAAAAGGCAACATACTCTAAAGAACAGCTGCCTACTTCAAACCAGCCTGGTTAACTCCTATGTAACTGTGACAGCAGACACAGACACCGGTTCATTTATCTGTGTAATGTCTGCATACACAAACATGGCCTTTTTTTTAATGATTTTTCAGTGTTGTGGCAGATTATGTCACTTACAAAACATATATCTTGTTAGCCAGTACAGAGGGTGGTAGAAAAGACATAAACCCACTAATTCCTCCAACTTACCACTGTAGCTTAATGGTAGTAAACAGAGGTCATCATTAAAGTCTATCTGATTTTATTTTCCACTTACAATGTATTCTGTAGCTCAGTTGTGGACTGTGACACTCCATGGCACCATCCACAGGAGGAAGGATGATCCACGTTTAGGGCATTAGACCTGAGTTTAAGAGATTTGGCTTCAATTTTCAGTTCTCCAATGGAATCTTGGGCAAATTATTTAATCTGTCCATTCCTATCTCCCATCTGGGTACACAAGAATGCTTCTTTCATCGCTCTTGTGGTTTATTCACTTAAAAAACACTTAGGGGCAGTAAGTGGCCTACAGTGGATGTCTGCGTGCATGGCTCAGCACTGCAGAAATCCAACCCTGCTTGAGGAACCACTGCGAGACCACAACAATAGCAACAATAATTTATATCCCAGGGATATAAATACACATGCAGGTTGGCTGGAGCATGTGCTTAAGCTGTAGCGGAAGGCAGGCCCACCAGCCAAAATGGCATATGCAGTGCCTTTGAGGAAGTCTCAGACTGGCCATAGCTGTGAGATGAGTCATGCTCCATTTTAGCCTTTTGCAGCAGTTGTTGGAGCAGCAGCAGGGTGATGCTACCTGTCACCTGCAGGCTTGTGAAGCCTTGCTGACTACTGTCTTCACCTGCTATTCAGAGAGCACTTGACTGACAGGAGCCGAGCAGTGTTTCACCCTGTGGGGTTCGTGACAGCCACGGTGTCTGTCAACACATTCTATCACTCTCTGCTTATGCAGACAATTTTTTTTCCTTTTTCCTTTCTCTCTCTCTTTTTTTTTTTTCCTGATGTATTCATCACTAGGCTGCAGACACCTAGTTAATCCATTTAGAACCTATCAGCTCTGTTCATCGGCTCATAAACCCATTACCTCGGAGGCGCTGTGCTCAGGGACACAGGTGCCAGACCAGTGCACAAAACCCAATTGAGTTATGTAGCAGGCAGCAAGGCCCTCGGATTCATGATTCTGCCTGCACGGGGAATTGCACGCGTTATGTGGCAGCAGCCACTTTATTAAATATCGATTTAAATCACAGCCTTTAATCAAATCTGATAGAAGACCTTTCTCACCTCCTGTCTCTCCTCCCCCTCCCCATGTCTTCTCAATGCTCCCCCCTCTTCCCCAGCCCTCCGCAGTCCTCTCCTGTCTCACACAGGTCTGCCTGATGACAGCAAAGCTCAGGAATGAATAGTTAGCAAGTAGTTCAACAGCAAACCCTTATCAACAGTAATGAGGCATTTGCGATAATCGAGTGATGAAATGTAAATGGGCAGTAATGAGCACAATTACATCCACTGGGGAACCATCAAAGCTGCTTCTTTCCTCGCAGATAGATGAGCTCTCTCACTGTCGCTGCCCATTGCTGCCTCTGCTCTGAGCACAGCATGGATTCGGCACCGGTGGGAAGGGAGGTGGCACTGGGAAGAGCAGGATCTGGTGGTGCCTTGACAGAGGAGCCTGCTGTCCAGGTAGAAGCCGGGCTCCTTCTGTGCTTATTCCACCTTTGATGGTTAGTCTTCGCCTCCTTCTCCCCTATCCTCCCTCCGCCCTCTCCTCCCTCCCGGTCCTTAGGGATGATTTGATTTGCTGCAATGTTTGAAAACTGCCTCATTGTGCTAACAAGATTAACTCAAGCCTATGTCTGTTTGATACACTGGAAATGTGCAGGGTGACTCAGACTGGCTTTCAGCTGGAAAGAGCCAAGAAACGGGACGGTTGCCAGGGAACAGGCCTGACGGCAGATTATGTCATCCTCGCCGGCAAGGGACCAGTGGGGAAGAACACCGACACGTTCAGGAAAGGGGGGAACTCGGCATTTCCGTAATCCAGCCGGGAAACATTAACAGATCCCAGAAACTGCTCACCCAGAAATAAACACATCAAACTGCATAATCTGGCCCAGTTACTCAGTTTATCCTGGATAATTTGTGCAACTGAATAGTACTGGAGAAAAGGCAAAGACACAGGTTTAAAAAGTTGGGTTGCGAGGAAACCCGTGTGGAAAATACTCTTGTGCCTGCCGTGTGTTCACCAAACCTCTCTTGACTCTTTATTTCCTGGGTCTCACGGGGTTTAACTGTGGCATTTAACCTAATTGTCAGCGTCCTTATTTCCCTGTTTCCCACGTTATCAATGGGGAATTATCACAGGAGTTTTTTTAAGAAACGATCAGCTAAGGAAGTCTTATCAGTTGTGATTTCTTTTTCTTCAAAGTCACAGTAAAGCTTGTGGTGTGCCTAAGCTCTGACAGCCTGGCCCAAGTTACATTTCTGATAGTTCCTCACATTAAAATCCTCTTTAATTATACGTTCATTGTATCCTATGAAGAATTCCTATGCAGACAAATCTCCTCCCTGTGGATCACACTCTTGAAAGCCAGGCATAGTGCAGATGGTCTGTGAAGAGCACGCTGCAGGACTTTCGACCCTTGGCAGATCTGCAGAGAAGAGAAGGTGTGATTTTCAGCATGGCCAGAAACATGCCAGCCCACTGAGGGTGCAGAAAGGGGCCACTGGCAGAGCTGGAGGAAGGGAAAAAAAGTTCTCCAGTGACTGTGAACTGAATTTATACACTGCAAAGACGTGGGTCTCATTTACAATAACATCATTTCATAAACTGACTGAAAAGGGCAGGCCGTGTACTTTTTGTTTTAAAAGCATACACATTTTGCATAATTTAAATGGCTGTGAAGTCTCTGGGATAACTAGAAAGTCTCACAGAGCTAAACAGTAAAGCATGCAGTGGAACAAATTAATACTGGTGGATAGGGAGTAGTGAAATAGGAAAGGGTGAATCTTTGGATTGTAATAGGCAGGATTTGAATGAAAACAAGGTTTGTGAACAGAGAATACAAGCCAAAGAGCAATAGGCTCAGGGGCAGGAAAAAAAACTAGAGAGGAGACTGGCAATATTCACTAAATGTTTTCAAACAAAGTCAGGGTAGCAGATTAAAGCTGAACATTCTGAAGGCTACAAGAATGAAAGAGTTTTCAAATACAACTGAGTTTTTTTCTCAGTTCTCCCTTTCCAGCTCTCAGAACATGTCACTTTGTGGCAATGAATTCCATCACTTACCACTTGTGCCATACAAGATGGCCTCAAATTGAGCCAGGGGACATTTAGATTGGATATTAGGAAAAATTTCAAGGAAAGGGTTGTCAAGCATTGGAAAAGGCTTCCCAGGGCAGTGGTTGAGTCACCAGCCCTGGTGGTATTTAAAAGACCACTTTTAAATACCACCACACTTCAGGGTGTGGCACTGAGGGACTTGGTTTAGTGGTGACTTGGTTTAGTGGTGACTTGGCAGTGCTGGGTAAAGGGTTGGATTCCATGATCTTAAATATCTTTTCCAACCTAAATGATTCTATGATTCTAAGAAATACTCCCTCTCATCACACTTTAATCTGCTGCCTTCTAATTTCAGAGAACATTCCCCACTTTCTATGTCAGAAGTGGCTCCAAATGACCAATCACTGTGCAGAAACCACATGAGCAATCCAAATCTTGGCAAACAAATTGCATCAACTCATCTGGGGACTAATTACCTAGTTGCTGCATCTGGAAATAGAGGACCAATGCATGGGTTTAGGAAAGATCCCACAGATGGTGCAGCCTGGTGTGGTAGTTCACCCACCCACCTGCTCTCAAGGCAGGAAGCAGCTCAACCCTGGACAGTCAGAAGGATCAGGATGGTCACCCCTGCTGGCTGCCACAGAAGATCCTCATGATGTCCTAATGAGTTACTTAATATTATAGACTCCCATCACCCCCAGTGTTTTTAACTGCACTATTTTTGATGCACGTTGCATTTAGAAATACACTGGGATCTTTTATTTGTTAGAGATGCTATAGCTGTTAAATTGTATTAGTTATTGACCTTAGCAGCAATAAACTGTAGCAAGAGTAGTCTGTGGTAAACACTGCTAAATCATAATCAGCCAGTGTAATGCTGGCATTTCTGACCACTTGTACCGTGCTTTGTAAAGTGCATTTGATCACAGTATATAAAAGTGTGAGAGTACTGTGTACAGTTTTGGAATGGACTGGGTTTGAAGACATATTCAACCAATTTATCATTTAATTTACAGCTTCACAAAAGCTATTAAACAACACGGTGAGCCTGGAGGCCACACATATGCTACAGCCCTGGAAATGTAAAGAAGTTCATTTGAATCCTTTAATAATGACCTTGACCTATCGAACAAGGTGTACTTATTGTCAACAATTCATCTCACTCTTGACCCTGGCAAAATGCCTAACCTTTGAATACTTCTGGTGGGGGAGGAAAGGCTTGGGGTGTTTTTTTTCTTTCCCCTGGTGAAATGGGCCAATTTTTTTCCCTGTTTAGCAAAATCTGGAACACAGATCATTAGAATGCTTTTGGCAGCTAATTTGAACATCAGTGACTCAACTTTGAGCAGGAAGCCTTTTTCTGCCCTAAAGAATCTCAGTGAGTTTTCAGACTACAGTAATTGAAAAATCCCTAAACACTCACTCACAGAGGAGATACACATTACTGCAGGAACAGTCTACAAATTGTAAAGTATTCAATTTACATTCTCAGTACCTCAGGGCAGTTGTGAAGAATTTATATCTTCAGAAACCTTTGAACTAACAAAAGATAACATTTCACAGCAAAGTCTACTTGCATAAAAGTTTTTAACTCCCTTCATTCTTATTCTGAAGGAAGTGTCTTTTGCACTTCTGGAACCACGGCTCAACACAGGTATCTGAGATGTTAAAAAGGAGATGGAAATGGAAATAGAGGTGTTAAAAAAATTTAATGGACATCCTGCATCTCATTTAAAACATGAGTTCATTATTCACCAGTCCACCCATGATGTATTCTTGCTCTGAACTTGATGTCTTTTTAAATGATACTTCGGTTTGATCAATGTGCAAAGATTCTTAGTTATATTAAGACCCTTAATGCAAAGGGCTTTATAAAGTGCAGATAACTGGCACAGCTACACCCTGGGTGAGGGCAAGCTACACCTCAATGAGAGCAAGAGGACATCTTTTTGTCCCTGTGAGCATCAGCTGGGGCAGTGTGTAGTGTCACATCTAATGCAGTACACTGGCTATATCGCCCCTCTGTTTACACTGGGTCTTCATCTGCTTGGAGACATTGCATTTAAAAAGAAATTTTGATGACACTTCAGCAAGACTGAAGTGAGAGGTTTTGTCTTTAGGAAGTGTTTTCTTTTTTTTTTTTTTTTTTTTTTTTTGGGGTAC
>VZTE01004781.1:3244121-3325488 GCA_013397775.1 Eulacestoma nigropectus
TTTTTGTTTTTTTTAATAGGGTCAATGCATAGATTATATTGCTTGGATCTCTATCAGCAAACGAACATTTTCAGAGGTTCCATTGTGAACCACACAAAAACTTGTATATTAATTTAGGTACCTCAAAGTACCTCAAAGACTTCATGGAATACCTTCAAGCACAACTTTAATGTTGTGCTCAAGCCACATAGAAGTGAGGGTTAACATCTGGCTGACCCTTGAGTCAAGAAGAAGAAGAAGAAGACAGAGACTGATAAGTTGTGAGGGTTCAAGCTCACAGAATCAGGCCTTGTTTGTTTAGAGAAAATTGGTAATAGAAATGGGCATTGCATTTGCTAGCTAGGAAATGATCTTTCTCTCCCTCTGCCCCTTTTCTTGATCAAAGAAACTCAACATAATTACCAATCTAATGACATCCTTTTGCTTGACTTTTTTTTCTAATTTCTACAGAAAAAAGAGAAGAGAGGAAGGACAAAAAAAAATTTGCTTCAAGCCAACCTTAAATCTGTGATTACCATATTCATGTCCAACACTAAGCATTATGTGGAAACATTAATGAAAGTTTTAAAATGCAATCATTGGTTAAAGTTTTTTTCCCCTTCTCTATAAAGAAATTGATAAATGTTTCTATTAACTAATAACCCAGGAATCAACAGTCTTATAAAACTGGTTTATTCAGCCCAGAAAATTAGGCAATCCATCATGACTGATTTGCTCACATTTTCCTCTGCAAATAAGTGAGATGAAAACTTTAAAACCAATAAGATAATGCACTTAACAAATTCAGCTGAGAGAGATGGATAAACTAAGATGCCACTGGCATCAGTTAAGGAAAATCTGTCGTGTTTCCAATTATTTGAGCAGATTTCGTATCCCAATTTGCTGCCAGACTGCCTGCATCCCCCATTCCCCTCTTTCAAACCAAATCATCTGATCTTAAATCAGAACAAGCTCATCATATCACACTATGGAAGGCCAACAGGGGATAAATGACACCAGATGTTATATGAGTTTTCTTTTAGGCTTTCATTTCAGACTTACTGCATTCCCCATGCTGCTTTTTACTTGTCAAAAACTAAAATGTGCTTTGATAGATAACAACCCTATTTTCTTCACTGCCTGAGCTTAGAGAATACCATTAAGTATTGATATTGATGGTGCTTAACTAGGGAATGCAACCTGGGACCACAGAAGGCAGGATCCTGGGATCCTGAGATATCTTTCGGTCCCACAGATACATTTTCTGTGAGTCCCAGGGTTTTTCTGTTGTTGCTGCTGGGGGTGGTGTCGGGATACACGCTGTGTGATTTTACAATACAAAATGTGAACACTCAGACAGGAAGAGCAAGGAGGGGGAAGCAGGCTCAGAAACATAACTCTTAGGCCCATCTGCTGCTGCTGTCTGAGCTGCTGAGGGAGTCGCTATCATACCAGAAGACTAACAATGAACTTCTGAAACGGAACTGAGGCCCACTGGTGCAAGATCCAAGGCACACCATTTTAATGTGCTTTGCTTATGGTCTTCCAGAGTCATTGTGTGCCCAGACCAGTAGTGAAAAAACTGGGAAATAGCAGAAACAAAGAGCAGCAAGGGGAGAACGAGGCATGCAGAGGAGATGACACACATGGCTGCACGGCACACGGTAGCCAGCCAGCCTAAGTCTGAGCAGAGAAACTGCTCTGTAAGGGAGATGGTTCTACCATGGTGTAGGAATTTTAAAATCCAGCTTGGCTATGCCATGTACTAGCTGTGTTCCCAGGCTTAAAATGG
The DNA here is from genome assembly GCA_013397775.1 of Eulacestoma nigropectus. Taxonomy (NCBI): domain Eukaryota; kingdom Metazoa; phylum Chordata; class Aves; order Passeriformes; genus Eulacestoma; species Eulacestoma nigropectus. Next base: position 3,245,893 of record VZTE01004781.1, read on the forward strand.
CTAGCTAGCGCTGCAAAGAACCTGATATAAAGAAAATGTGAACCAACTTGGCAAAGGGCAAAGAAATAAATGATTATATATGTCAGTCTCAATTATGAAGGAAAAAGCCATTTCTTTCAGTAGAGTCATAAATGATTGTCTTTAGGTGCATTTATAAAGCTACAACAGCCTTTCATAATTGCCACAAATATTTTCTTAAGAAAATCCCTAAATACTGAATGCATTTTAGCTCTCAAACCCACCATGACTGGTGACATCACATCGTAGTGGTATTTCCCATCAAGATGATACGTCTCTCCCAGTTGGCTAGCTGTGTATGTTTGTATGGAGGCACTACCATGGCTTTCAATACTTTAGTTTACTGCCTGAGAGTAGCTTGTTTGTCTCATGGGTGTGAGAAGTGGCAGCTTAACCTCATTCCAATACACCTTGCAGGTGCAGTGAGGGAGAATATTCACACATACTCTGACTGAAGCTGATGACAAGCAGCTCGCTCCACAGTGCACTGAAGTCAATAGGGTTAAGCCCACAGAGCAAAGGAAGAGATAAGGGTACAATCAGCATGAATGACAGCTGCAGAAGCTCTCCTTAACAGGTCAGAAATGCTCAATCACAGATTCTGAAGCAGAATTCAACTCCACTTAAATATCAGAATAACTTTCACCCTTCACCTCTTTCTGCTGCACTGGTGCTCTGCTGCTGCCTGTACGTTTCTGCCATCAAGAGTCCACTTACTACCACTGATAGCATCACCTTTGCAACTCATGCAAAATATGCTTGGTGAACAAAATACACCAGTAAGCCAGCAGCTGCCAGAAACCATGACTTAAAGCATTAAACAGCATCAATTTCGTTTGGCTGACACTCTGCAATATTCACCTACCACAGCACTGCTTGATACTAAGAATGAGCTGGCCTCTGCTCCCACCCCAGCAAACCTTTACAGGAGAGTAGAAATCCTCACCAACTGGCTCATGCAGTGAAGTGATAATGCAAAATGCTCAGGGAATGGGGAAGGGGCCTAGCAGCAGATACATTAAAATGTTTAGGCACATCAGTCTAGAGATCAGTGCCCTTTGGGGTCTGCTTTCATTCAAAGACCTAGGCAAAACACAGTGTGAAGAAAGGAGACAACAGCAACTCCTAAGTCTATTGTGACAACAAAAGAAACATGGCTGAATATCTCACAGCAACAACGTTGTGCCAGCCTTGACTTACCTTAGCCATTTGTACCACTGTAGGACATCTAGTGGCAAACAGCAGCTTGAGCTGGTATCTTTATGCTCCCCTCCTAGCATTTTTCAGTTTGAAGAGGAGCATCATATCACTAGTTCATCCAGTTTCTTAGGTGTGTTTTGTGTCTTTCATAGAAAACTAGCAGAATAGGGTAGAAGGTGACAAGTTGATTGCTACACTAAAAGTGATTAACAGTGGAAGTAATTTAGGCAAAATGATGACTAAATCCATCATCAATTCGAAGTATTGCCCTCCAAAAATATGGTGGAATAACCTTTTCATCTTTTTTAAACACTGATTGTTATAATCACCATCAGATATGCTAGGTAGCAGATGAAAGGAAAGATCTCCAACCCTCGCATGCTCTCTCAATGCTAATTTGTCTTCCTTCTAAGCATCTGCTCACATGCTTTGTGGAAGAGGGACAAATTGCTGCTTTTGGATCCATGGTTACAAGAGAAAAACCTGTGATCAGCAATCCTCCAGCATCATCAGGAAGGGTCATCCCTACAGTCACCAGAAATATAAAACCTGTGCTCCCCTAGCAGCCAAGTTAAGTGTGGTTCAGAATGGCCCGTGGTGGAGAGATACACAACAGATGCCACCTCTGCTTCCCCTCCATGTCAGAACAGAACAAAATGGGCTTGGAAATGGATTGTCCCGCACACAGGCACTTGGTGTTTTCAGTCAACGTGAGCTGGCCCTCTTGGCACGTCTGGGCATCCTTCCTGTAAGGGTTTTCTCTGCGTACAAATTTCTCTGGTGGAAATTTTTGCCTAAGATGAAGATTTTAAGTGAAATTGGAAAAAAAAAATCTGTGAAAAGTGTTTCTGAAACCTCTATTGGTGGACAGACAGCATGGAAAGCTCATTCCTCAAACCAGGAAAGGAAATTGACCCTCATAACAGTGAAACCAAAGCAGTTTGAGCTGCAGTAGCAAATGCTGACAACAGACTGCTCTCAACCAAACTCCAGGCTGAATATTACAAGCAGAAATTAGGCAGCTAACACTTTGGCATGACTAATTGATTTAAGAAAAACAACACTCTGCTAACATACAACTCATGAAAGAAGAGCAAAAGTAATCAAATCAATGGCTTTTTTCACTTTATGATATTCAGCACAGCTAAATCCCACCTATCCCTTGCTTAGGCCACGAAAACAGTGAAATCTCCGTGTTCTTTCACTGGCCTGCCTGCCTGTGGGAGCAAGCTCCTAATTTAGTTATTGCATACATTCTGCTCTTACTGCAGAGCTATTTCTTTTACATTTGCTCTGATCTAAGACATGCCATTTTCTGGACCAAAGATAAAAGAAACAGCACTGAAATACCCCCAGCAGTTAACCCTCTTAAAATAAAAGTCGGAGAATTAACAGCAGCTGCATAGGTATCTTTAGAGATCACAGGAGCAACTCCAAATTTCCCGGCATACAATTGTGTGAATGTTTGCCTTCTCATATCTTTCCAGTTGAGAATGAGGCAGCCAAGTAACGGGATTTGAATGCATATTGGCTTGCTGCCTCTGCTGTTTTGATTTGCAGACTGGCCAAGCAGAACGCAATTAGTGGTTATTGACACCTTTACAGGAAGCACTCATAAGGGAAATGGGAAATTGAAAATGTCCTTTAAAAGATGGAAGCAAAATACTGTATCAAAGCTTGCTGGTAAATAAGACGAGCCCAGAAAAGTGCTCAGTCAGAATATTTGTATTTCTGTATCATTTAGGAAAATCCTATTATGGCTTTAGCCACAGAGACATCCCTGGTGTGCAAGATAGAGGCAGTTCATAAAATACATAGCATTTTCAGCTTGAAAATAGGGCAACCTATTGCTTTCTGTAGATGGCTATGTTACACCCCAGTTCCCATCAATAGAACATAATCTCATTGCAGCAGGCAATACTCAATATCAATGAAACACTGGTATTGTAGGCATTTGCAGACTGCCAGTACCTAAAGGACAGAAAGACTTTGTGTTTTTACAAGGGCCAATATCTCTGGAACACATTTACGAAACAAGGCAGCACACCAAGGAGGCAAATGAGTTATATGCGTGTGTCCACAGAGCTGTGTGCAGACGTTTGTTTGCTCTTTCTCCTCTCTCTTTCTCTCTCTCTTCTGGTACTTTGCAGCGTCCCTACCTTACATTCCATAAGTTTCACTAGCAATGTCAGCTATGCAATTAGTCCCCTGCCAATTAATGCCAAATAAGATACCTGCTGTCAGCGTTCCCTAGCTCTGACAGAGTGTATGGTAATAATCTGTAACCAGGATAATGCTCTAAGGAGCCTGCATTGTTCTCTGGATGGAGGGGAAAAAAAGAAAGGAAAGAAAAAGAGAAAGAAAAAGTATGTTGCACATTCACTTATGCCATCAGCAGTCAGTGCAAAAATAAAATAAGTTTTGTTGTGCAGTTATCCCAATGATTAAAATATAATAGGCTAATGAGATTACAAAGCTGATTGTGAACAAGACCAATTGTGTTAATTGGAGGCTCCTGAATGGCAATTTGAGCTGCTGCCGCTGCTGAGTTTTGAAATATAATCAGTTTTACTAATTTTATCTGATTTCTTAATGAAGCTTGCCTTGAGCAATTGTTTTATGTGTTCTTTAGCAAACAGCGTGTGTCATAACTGCTGACATTAATCTTGATTACTTTAGTTAAAATAAATAGTTATACTTGGGCGGCTTTCAGAAAATACATCAGAGCAAATGTAATGTTAGGAAGAGATGAAGTTTTACTTATATTTGTTGTTTTTCCTATACTGTATTTGCAAAGTCCCAACTGTGAAACATCTTTCTTGTGTGACCTGATGTCTTGCAGACTCCCCTTTTGCCTGCCCTTCCAAAAGCATTTTTGACTTCCACAGAAAGAGAGATAAAGACAGTGTCATTACTACAGAAGAATCTTTACTAAGAGGGGAAAAAATTTCACTAACAAAACCCATCTCAGAAAAAAAAATGCAAAAAGCTTTTTCATGCATGAATCTCAAAATTGGCACACACACTCCCACCACCTCACGGTCCAGCTGCCAGTACTAACACTTGAGCCTTATAGAAATGCTCTCTCTCATATAGCTTATTTATTTTTACGGAGGATTAATATACTTGGGATGGCTCTTTGGAGCTTTCACAGTGAATTTGATGGGATGTGTACCATATTGCTGCTTACAAAGGGACACATAAACATTAACAAAAATAAACAGTAGAAAAAGGGAAATGGAAATATAAGTGCAGTCTGAATTAATGGTAAACATAGCTAGAGATTGTTCATATTTCAGAACTCCTATTATATTATGGCCTTGCCTTTACAGGGATAATCCTTTCATAATTAAGATAATGGGTAACTAGTCTGATAGGTACTATACATCTTTTTGTGCCAATATGTTTATATGACAACATAATTTGCATGTACTTATTACTGGACTATAAAATCTGTGGATTTTAGATGTAGTTACATTGATTAGGTACTTGGATGATAAATATAAACCATTTGGGGAAAGATGATATAGGATATATTAAACATTTATTTCACCCTCTCTTTATAGCTAGCACTGGTTTGTTAAATTAAAAGTGTTTAGTCTGGCCTGGATAGTAATCTATGTCCAATTCAGATCAAAATATGTATAATAAACATTCTAGCTTTTAATCCATATGCATGTAGTAATTTCTTTAGTCATGAGGTTTTAGAAAGAATTTAGGTGTTTTTTCTCTAAGACATGTTTTCTAGAACAGGGGAAGGTCATGGCCAGCACTGCAAGGACAGAAAGCAGCTTCAACACAGCACTGACAAGGACCACTCTGAGCACCAAATAGCAGCAGCATTTTCTGCTCGCAGACATAATGAATCGAAGTCTGGATTTCCCATTTAAACCCTGCTTCCACAGTGCTTACATTTACTTCTGCTTTAAACACCGCAGATAGAAAAGGTGTCATCTTTTTATGGACGGCTTTGACTTTTATGGAGAAGCTGACACCTGACATACAGTGTTTTCACTCCCTGCTCCTGAAAGTACTGCCTTTTATTTAAAACTACTCCCTGTCCTGCTTAAAAATAGAGCCAAAAATTTCGTGGAGAAAAAAAATCTCCAACAAACCATAAGATATTTCCAGAATGACCGTTCTTTGAAACAACTGTAATTTGTAATCATGATTCATAACCATGATTCAGACCCTCACCCAAAAAGCAGTGTCCCCATCAGCCTAGGTCCCTCAAACACCAAACAACCTTTTCCAGATGTGTTTTAAGTCTCCAGTGAGCAGGCTTATGGCTTCTTTAGAAGTCCCGCTTCACTTAATGAGTACAAAATTCGTGTGAATTTGAATTTGTGTATTCTCACTTCTGCTTAATAAATATGAAAATTTATATTTTATGAGAATCTACTTTTACCCCTCTCTGCCTTCCTTAATGAGAGCTAATTGAATAGAACAATCTTTATTTTGCAGGATGCATCACGAGGGCTTGTCTATACTTAGAAATTTACTGAGATAACTAATCTGAAATGGTTAAGAAATATCCCTACAGCTTTTCTGCCCAAATAGCTGTTTCAGAGCAATTATTTCAAATGAGCTATTTTTGTAAATTTCAAGTGTATACAAGTCTCCAATCTAATATCTGGCTGGCATTCCATGCCCAACTAGTTTTTATGGATCAACCTATTTGATCTGGTGAGTAAGTCACGCTGTAGGAACAAAACAAAAAAAAAGCAACTTTGGCTCTGCTTTGCCTTTATGCTAATGCATGACATGATAAAAAAAGCATTTCTGCCAGTGATAATTCGACTGTATATGACCTGGATATTGGTTCTACAGTACCAGGGGCAAATTCTAGCCCCATATACTTTTAAAGGTACCATACAGGCTACTTTTTATTAAAATCTTTCACCTTTTCATTTTGGATTAGGACTCAATAATTTATTTCTCAAGTGCTTTCCCTGCAATTTAGAGACAGCAAGGCTGCTGTAACTTTCAGATGTACATTAGTGTGTGATAAGCCTTTTTTGGTCCTTGCTGTGCTCAGTCTAAGAATGGCTACGATGTTTCAAAGCTCACCAGCGTTTCTTTGGGGTCTGGCAGCACACCAAAACGGCAGACTGCTAAAACAGCCTGGATTCAGCAGACGTGGATTGATCCTTTCTTGTTCTGTGTGAGAACCATTTCCCTCAGCATGACCACTGCTTTAATCTTGTATTTTAAACATAAACAGAATGGCAGATTTTACAGTATAATCTGTTAGGCACAGCAGCCTTTTAGAAGAATGAATCATTAACCTAGAAGCTATGTTTAAGTAAAAAGAACAGACAACAAGAAAGGGGGAGAGAGGGAGAGGGAGAGAGATTGGTTTTGTTTGTGATTTAACACACAACTGTGATCCACTCGCCTCTAAAATGCATTGCTGGAGAAGAAATAAACCTCACTATAAGCAGGGCAGGAAAAAGTATCAATACAAAAGAGCTTACTTGAGGAGCATGGGGAGAGCGGGGGAGGAAAAATGAATTTTAAGATTTTCTCTCCTGCTGTATTTTTGAAATGTAACACATACTTTTATGATAGTAATATTCTTGTTGCCATGCTGGTGTAAAGAGACAGAAGATAAGGCATGTTGAGAAAGGCAATGTCTCTCATTAGAGCAACTGATATAAGTGGGAAAAAAACAAAGAAGAGGAAACAAAGATGTTCTGGTTTTGCTTGTATTTAAGTCAAGCCATTTAATAAAAACTGTGATTCCCGTACAACACCAGGCCATTTCTGTTTAGAGGATAACTAAACAGCAGCTAACACTGATCTATTAAACTATTTGCAGAGGGAGAGTTTCTAAGACACTTTCTCATTTTTACTACTCTCCATCTTGCATCAAGCTGGGCAGACTAAATGTAACTTACACCCTTGTCCAAGTTTATTTTACATTGCAATGTTATCAGTGTAAGCAAGAATCAGACCCTTTGCTCTTAAACTACTCCTGAAGGTGGCTTGGAGACTCTAATGTGAAACTGATACTACTCGTTTACTCGTTATAAATATGTGTGTAAATGTATTGACGTCACAGCTGCATAGGTGGACCAGGAGAATCTGTGTTAACATTGCTATAAGGTATCTATGTTTGTTCATCATGTGTATACATGAAGCTTTCCTCCTCTTTGATTACAACAAGAAGGGTGTTAGATTGACCCATTATTAACTTTAATGTTTTGACTGTGTGTTGCATTTTCAAATTTGACCCCTTAAGAAGGAAGCATAGGAAAAAAGGAGGGCTTTCAACTTGTGGTTGGGGTATTTTCCAGCGTATTACTTGAATTCTTTGTGTAACTTTAACTTGTGCTGCCCAATTGTTCACTGCAGTTGGTATTCCCAAATGCACATGCGGCCCATGGGAACGAGAAGTTTTTTCAGCCATTTCCTGGGAATTGTTTTATACACCTGAGTCACCAGAAATGACTGAGCTAGATCAAAGTAGGACGAGAGTGAGATCATCCACTTGAGTGGCTGCTCTCATGTGTCCTAATATAATTTGATGATGCAGTAAGAGAACATGTTACTGTGACAGGATACATCAACAGGAAGAGAAATATGTTTTCAGGGAGATGATGTCACCAGAAAAGCTTAGGCATGGCCAAGTGCATGTATATACATGGAGCTACCTGAAGAAATGTCCATGGCCATCTGTAAATGACATCCTGCTGACCTGCCTGTGATGCAGGACCATCATCAGATGGATTTCCTATTTGCTTGGGAGAATGAGCAATAACTTTTTTTTTTTTTTTCTATTCTTCATTCAAACTAAGGCATTTGTAAACAAGAAGCAAACTCAGACCAGATGGGATCTTACTTTTCATAATGCAAAGACCAAATTGTTATTTAATCCCTCCAAATTGATTTACTGTGTCAGGCATCTCTTCTGTTGCTAATGGTAGGAACTGAAGAATTTGGGGGTTTACCACCCCATCCCAGAACACAGACTGGCTTATCTCCCAGTTCTTATAACTTCTTTCACAAGCACAAAGATGAGGCCACAGATCAATCATATTCTGGGCGTTAGAGGTCTCTCACAGACGACATGCATGCCTTTACCTTCCTGTCCTCCTCCAAGGCATCTCTACATTTTAGAAAAAAAGGTGGCATTATGATCCCTTCCTCTAGTTCTTCAGAATTACTACTTTTAAATGCTGCAACACTTGCACTTCTGAGGTATGCTTTGCTAACCTTTTCCTTTTTATCCTTAATTTCTCAACTGGATTTGATGAAAACAGACAGCCGTTATTTTTTCAGGCAATATTTAATTAAATTATGTCATATAATCTACATTTACATTTTTCTTTCAGAAGAAAATATTGCTTCAGTCTGTATCTACATGTAGGTAAGGTATCTTTGTATTCAGATTATTTATTTTTTTCTATAGCTAGTACTTATATCTTTCCACATTGCTTTATATACTTCAGTTTCTTTTTTATTAAGTTTTTTAACATATTTTTCATGCATGACTGTGGCTTTCTCTGTGAGCTTTTAATATATAAAGGAAGCTTATTTTACAACAAATAAGAATTAGCTGATTTCACGAAACAAAAGGGATAAAACCCCAAAATATTAAGGTGAGCCCAAAGTCTAAAATTTGCCTACAAATGCAGCCTAGCACTTACAGAGACACATAGTTTTAACTGTAGGAATCGTCCCACTGAAATCTAGGACAGGGGAACCGTATTTAGAACATTTTTTAAACACTGTTGTTGCCAACTGGGGTTGTAACAATTTTTACGTTCAAGCGTAACATGACTAACAACCTTGGATAAGGAAAGAAGTAGATGAAAGAGCTATCCTGGGTTGTCTGTAGAGTGATTTTATTCCTGATGCCTTCTCTCAGCTGGGCAAACTGTAGTCAAAGCACACTACCGCAGCAGAAGGACACTGTGAGACACCTTGCTGGGCACCCAGCTTGAGACCTTGGTGCAGCCAGCATCAGTCAGGTTGCTTTCTTACCTTCCTTTTCCTCCAGAGTTAAATCAAAACTCACAGAGTCAGGAAAAGATTAACACATTTGGGGCTTGGGAGCAGAAAGATTGACTCATTCTTGTTTATGATGCTTGCCTGGTTTGTGATTTGGAGCACAAGAGAGTTACTCAGCTAAATTTTCCAAGGACATGCCAAGCATGAAGTGTTGCCAGGCTTCAACCTTCTTCATGGCATTATATAAACCTCTGTGTAATTCCTTGAAGAAAAATATTTACAGAGGTCACAGCAGTTTTTCAGCAGCTGAAACCTGCTTGCTGTCCTCTAAGCAGTTTTATATTTGGAGGAGGGTTTTTGATAATTATGTAAATAAAGTATGGAGAATACACAGGTTGTTCGTAGATAAACGGTGAGCACAGCTGGGTACAGAGATTAATACAAAGGTATGATCTAGTGGCAAAGTGAAAGGCAAGAGTTTTCTATAGATTGCATACCCCAAAGTTCTCCTTTATCTTTCTTCCAGAAGAACTTGTGATCTTGTGGAAAAGTAATAAAAAATTAACAGTTCTTTCTTTCAACATCCTATAATCTTAAGGTACCTGTCACCTCAATGCTGCACAGATCTACTTGATCCCTATGTGTTTAAAATGCTTACATATTTTACTGCTGCTAACCTCTTTCAGTTAGTTTGGGGAGCCAGCTGGATTATTCGCCTTGTGGAACAACAAAGTTGCTCACTTAATTCCACTCCACACTTTTGCCATACTGCTAATGCTCATACATGGGAGAACACCTTTTGCCTTTCAGATTTCACACCAAATGCAACAACTAACCAGTTTTCCTGATATGGAAAAGCTGAATCCATATATTTCCTATCTTATTAATTCTGTGCCATTTCTTTTGATTTAAAGAAAGTTTGCAGTAACAGGAACTAATGCAAATTCTTTTGCCTTTTGACAAATGCAGTAGTCCTCTGTTTTCAGACTACAACTTTCAGATCTGCAGACTTCACACTTGAGTAAGAAACTCATTTTTTTATTACTTTTTCATATGTGTTTTCCCTAAGTTTTTATCTCTGCAATGCTGTGAAGATTGCAAGCAGTGCAAGTCTCACACAGAGGTTTTAAAAAAAGTTCAAAACACTATGAAGAGAAATCTATAGTAAAAAAATAAAAAATAAATTCAGCAATTTTTTACTTCAGTTTAGAATTTTTGACTGCAGAAATTTTGTTTTCAGGAATTATAAAAGTTTTTATCTTGATTTCAATGTATTCAATTAGTTCTTCTCAATGAACAATTCAATCAGCATTAGAAACCAATTAGAAGCTTAAAAAAAAATCTTGCTTTTGTCTTTATGTTATAATGCATACAGTAGATATGAAATTAAGTGAAAATAATATCTGTTTAAGTAAATATATTTTTTCCTTTCTACACATCCATTTTGTTTAAGATTTATTTACTTAGGGAGAGCTATTTTAAAGTGTTTTTTCCTTCAATTGTGAAGATGTTGTGAGGTGTTTATAAATATTTATAAATTTGGTATTTGTGTTTATAAACGCGAATACCAAAACAGAAATAGTATTCATCTAATGAAAAAGACTTACAACACTCACCATATTCTAACATTCTGTAATGTAAAAAAGGAAGAAGTTAAATTATATTAAACTAAAACCCTGGCTAATTGAATGGGCAAAGATATAAAATATCTTTCTGATCAGCAACAAATACACAAAGTGAGCAGCTTACTTAGTAGGATGTATTTAGTTGCATATTTTACAGCTTACCAAACAATGGAAAAAGGGAAAGCTTTCTAAGGGGCACAAAAGTGACAAATGCAAACAAAAGCACAAGATAACTTAAACCAAGTTAACCTCCTTGAAGATTTAAATCACGATTAAAACACACAATTTAAATCTTCAGGAATTAAATCAGGTCAATGAAAGCTTTGGGTTTGTAAACTTCTCACACGTATCACAGTGAGACCCTGACATACGCCTGCAAAACCAGTGATGGTTACTCACAACTGCTTTCACTTTGGAGCTCTCTCCTGGTAATAAAACTTGACAGTCACCCCTGCCAGCCACACGGTTTAGCTCTGGGCCACAGCTGGATTTCACCCATAGCGTTTAAGGAATGTGCAATTCTAGAGGTTTTCAAGTTCTGACCCACTTTGGGGTGATAGGTGACACAAGGCTGGGAGCAGCACTGCTACCATGGCTGCTGGTACCCAGAGAGGAGCCTGCCCCTGCTCAGCCCTAAAATCACTGTCAGGTGACAGTGACCAGGTCCCAGACCTCAGAGCAGAGAAACAAGACAAAATAATTTTCTCCCAGGGTCTGTAGTGACCAGTCTTACAAAGATGACCATGAACTTCAGGTTCAGAGCTATTGGCTGAGCCTTTCACGCTCCTTACAATGAGGAGGTCCCTGTCCATTCCTGCCCAGGATCTCCTCATAACTGGAAGGCAGCAAGTATCACAGAAAACATCAACTTGATTTTGATTGGACAGTAACTAAGCAGTATTTACCCTTTCTCAAATATTTCTGTCTCGTAGGGAGCTGCTATAATGGCTACATCAAGGGAACTTGGAGGTAATGGCATCCCCAGATTTTGTACCTTACTTTCTCTTCTGCTTCAAGCCAGCCACTCTGCTGCACATTGAATTTCCCTAGCAAAGAGTGAGACCTTGTTGTAATAAAGTCAACCATGGCGTAGTTCTGGTGGAGATAAAGAGGCAATTTCTTTGATGCTCTAGATGTGTAACCTGCAATGTGGTGGGTGATGATGAGCCATTTGGAATTTCCTTTTTACTATAAACTCACCAATTTTAACTCATTGCCTCTTGAAAACTGAGAAGGAACACAGTTCAGATCTCATAAAAGCCTCCAGTCAAGGAGCAGGTTCAATAGCTGACTATACAATAGAAGAAGTCTGTCTGGTTTTATTTCTGGTAGATGAAGTCACTTTTTGAGAAATTGGATCTATAAAACTGCAGGGCATGATACAAGGATAATAAATGCATAGAAGCCTTCATATTTATTAATTGCACATATTATAAGATAGAAACCAGCCAGAGTAGTTTTCTAAATTGGGATCAAGATTTTTTAAAGCAGCAGCTCTTTGTATGCAGATCTGCAGATCCTCCTACAAAACCCACCAGTGAAGTGGTGCTCTCTCTCTGAGCATCAAGAGACTGAAAACTGTGTATTTGAGACAAAGTAACAAGACCATCATGTGAAGTGCATAGCTGCTTTAAATTACCTTCTTATATAGACAAAGACGGACATTAAAAAAAAAAAAAAAAAAGGTAAGAAGTGATACTTCTAAAGTCTTTTCCCAAACCAGTCAATAAAAAGCATCTTCTAGAAATCACTTCCTCAGAAATTACGTACAAGTTTCCATTTATTGTTCTGAAACATGAATGATAAATGGCACAAAACTGCCCTTATTCCTAGCTTAGAAAGCAGAAGCTGAGGCATTGAAAATTAATGTGGTTTCTTCAGAACTGACAAAGGACTTGGGAATACAACTCCTGTCCTTGTTCTCAAGTTCCTCTATTCACTTTCCAGAAGTGGGAGATGTAACTGTAATGACTATATTGTTTTCCTTAGAGTGAAAGGCAAGTCCCCTCCCACATGATTTTGTTGATACTGTTTGTTAAATTCCTTATTGTGGCTGTCAACAGGGCATTTAAAAACCAAAATATATAAAGGAAAAGCTATGCCACATAGTGGGTATAAAAAGCAACAGTTCTAAGGATTCATGCAAATATTAAAATGTACCTCCTACAGTTAACCTAGTGTTATTCATGTTTTCTGTTACACTGCCCAGAGGTGTTTCATTGTTTCCTACAAAAGGGATATTTGGATTTTTTTTTTTGCTTCTATCCCGGTAATTAGTCATGACTGACATTTAGAGATATGCAGGGTGAGATACCTCAATGCATTTTCTTTTGATGTTCCTTGAATTAGACTTGGTGCTAAAAGAAAACATTTCCCTGCACCCCTCCCCTGTATTTTTAAACGAATGTCATCCAAATGGCATTGCCACTCAAATCTTACAGCTAAATTCCTCACATGCTTATAGTGCAATGTGGGAATCTCTAAAATTGTCCCCCGTAGGTTCGAATTCAGCCCCTGAAGGTTCACTTGAGTTTAATTTCACTAATCACACGGGGACAGTTATTTTTTGCTCTTGCTCAGCTTCTCTTTCACTTGCGAGCACGCACGCACACACACACACACACACACACACTCATGCTGCATCCCTCCCTTTCTGTTGCACTTAAGTCCAGATTCGCTCTGACCATTCCCGCTCGCAAGCGGAGAGCGACACAGCACCACAGTGCCCAGAGACCATAGGTAGGTCCTTTGCTTCAAGCCAATTTATTCACATTTGCGATGGTAAGATTGATTTTTATCCTGCATTTCTGAGTTTATTTAACTGATTTCAGAAATTGCCACAGAGGTGGGGGCAGAGATGGTCTTCAAGGTTGTTGTCATCCGGAATTTTATGTCCTTCATTTTCTTTCACTCTGTATGCCTGTCACATCGGCTTAACTGTGAGTAGCGTACTAGCCAGTACCTCTGGCATACTGTATATTAATAGAATATTGATATAGCCCAAATACTGTTGTGGGATTCATCATTTGGTAAATCCTCTGCCGTCTGCAGTTTTACAGAGCCATTTAATTAGCAATTTTACAGCCTCCTATTCTCTCATTAAATTAATTAATAATTAAGTTCAAATATAGGCATCTTTAATGTCATAATTATATTTCAGTTTTATGGTCACCAGAGTTTAGCTCATTAGGCAAGGTAGTCATAAACCATAGTTCTATTTAGGGGCTGAGGCACTGATGCTCAGGTAGTTTGCTTCTGTGTGGTATTTTTTATCCTTCTCACTTTCTCCTCTTCTTCCCCTGTCCCCCTCCTCTTCCCCTCGATTCTCCAGCTCCCCTCCCTCTCATTGCTCTCTGCTAACATTGGTGGTTTTTTTCCTGTGGCAGCTCTTTCTCATTCATATGTCATGTTAAAAAAAATCCCTGGCGCCCACCCTCACAGCCCTCCCCTCCCTGTTACCCTCTCAGGAGCAGTGCAGCTATGTTGGCCTACCGTGGGTCCTGCTTCCTTACAAGCCCTAGGGACAATCACCTCCAGTGCTGGGCACCTAGTAGTGGCAAACTTTGTGTAGCATCCTACCAGGGATGTTTTATTCCTTTTTCAGTGTGAGATTTACCAAAGCATGGGATGTAGTAATGACATTTCACACAGTATGATATGTTGCGCGTTGTTTTATATGTAGTGGATTTATTTCAGTCATTATCACTGATTAAACCAGCTTAGTAGAAAAGGCAAAGCAAAACTTGGCTTTGAAATTGTTCTTATTTAATTTTGTTTGTGCTCACATAACCCAGGACAGCACTAATTATCTCTTTAGTGTAGCTCATATTTCTAATGTAATTCATATGTAAATTGTAATTTAAATCATATGGGAATGTTTGTGTTCCTTCATATTCTCAGTAAAGAGCACAAACAGTGAATTAAAACTGTTTGGAAATGAAAACTTTATGTTGCCTTTTTTGAACTGTCTTTGATTTCTTTTGGCTTGCTGTTTCTCTAGTGAATCATGATTCAATTGGATGGCTAAAGCGTTTAGTCTCCTCTCCCTGTATTTATGCAGCTTGCTCACTGGCCTGCTTTTCCTTCTGAATTTAGAAGGCAGGGGGGAGATTTCTGCATGCTCACTATCTTTGAAAAAAAACATAATAAGATGGCTATTATTATTAAGAAATATTTTTTATGACTAGAGAGCCTACGAGCATGGCATGGCACTATTTGTGCCACTTTGCTACTCAAACAGGGCTGTGCCAGAATGTCTTTTCTGGTAGCATATCTGAATAATATTATGTTAAAATTTTAATCCTAACCCAAAATTTCCATCTAATAACCTTAACATTTTTTTTTTTTTACTTAATGCAATATTACTGTCCTCTCAAAAAGCCACTTCTGTCCAAAAAGAAGTGGTCTTTTGACAGGGCAAGTCAAAATTTATTTGTGTGAGTAGAGCACAGGACAGTTAAAGTTGTTCCCAAACTTCTGAAGTTTGAGGATAGGCTTGTTTGCTGGATGTGGGAATGATGCTGTGGTACACTCCAACACCAAACACAGAACTAAGGTGGGTGCCAGGAGGGCGAGTGGGAAATCCTGAAGAGCCATGAGCAGCAGGTGCAACTGAGCTACCAGCTCGTGCAGAAGACAGGATGAAGCAAAAGGTGTGAAGGAAACAGGAAGGGTAAAAAGTTCCAGTGGAATAATTAAACCTAAAGAGCTAGCAAGTTAGTGAATGATGGTTAGTGAGTGATGTTAGCTACACCTTTCTTTGCTGGAACTGCCCTTTACATTTCCTATGCAAAACCGAACTCATCAGATTAGGGAGATAATGAATGCCTGTTTCTCATCCTGCCAACAAAGATCTTTGCCTGGCCCACGCCAAATGAAGTTGTCTATGCTGTACAGGCAGACAGCTGTACCAGGCCCAATGCCATGGCTTTGCCCCAGCAAATTGTGACCTGACCTGCCACTGGCCACACAAGAGTGTGTTTGCAGTGCTTCCCCAGGTTTGGTGCAGGGGACTCACAATATGATGGTCCTAGAAACCTCTTCCCATGGACAACTGCTGCTCAGGCTGGAATGCAAAGCCTTCAAAAGGGAAAAATCCTAAACTCCCTGCCAGCCTCTCTGTTGCTCATGGGTATTACTGTGGCCAGAAGAGAGATAAGGCTCTGAGGACACATATTTGTGTGTCAGTTTCTGCTGCTGTAATGTCGAGCTCTGGGACAGGTGACCCTGCTCACAGGTGGGAAATATTGCCTGCGCCGAGAAAGAGTCAGAGGGGTCGCTGCAGTGAACAGGAACATCTGCTTTGTAACATCCAATCTCCCCATTGGGAAAAGTGCTCCCTAATTTACAGCAATCTTGTCTTTCTCAGGCTTTGGGAACACCCTACAGATAAGCTCAGCCTGTGAAGGTGCAGCATCAGGGCGCTGTGCAGCGCAGCTGAGCAGAGCATGGGCAAGGCAAGCAAGAGGGACCACTGGTCTGGTTTGGCTGTGACCACAGAGCCCTCCAGGAGCCAGGTGCCCTCCAGGGAGGGACACGGCCACATCTAGGGCACACATTTAAAGCACGTGTACGCACACACACACACATGCACACACGCTCCCCGTGACGACACCGGAGCTGTCCAAAACTATTTTCAATAATTGATTTGCTGTTTAATTGAACATCATGACTGACTAACATAGCTCATTACTTTACTCATTAGTTAATTATCGAAGAAAGTAGGACAAGTCAATAAAATGAAAGGCTGTAAATTCCAATACTAATTAGCACCATTTCCTCAGAGACATATTTAAGGGCAGATTGGCTACCCGAATGTCCCTGGACCTTGTAGATGAAGGGAAAGGGTAGACTTACCATAAATCTAGATTACCGGCAAGCAAGGCTCCTCAGCAGTGAGTAGTCAAGTACACAAGTGCTGAGCTACCACCAGGCACCCTATTTGAACTGGAATACTGGAAGGCAAGCAGGACAGGAATTCCTATTTTTAAAAGAAAAGAGGGGGGTGGGGGTGGTGAGGGCGGGAGTGCTCACACACCAGAGAGGATCCATATTTAAAATAAATTATGCAAACTGAACTACTTCTGCCGAGCACATTTGCTTTCCTAAGCTCTCTTTCCCGGTCTCTCTCACAAGCATCTTCATCCTTTTTTTTTGGCAGTCCAAATCCTACTCAAAACATCAGAATAACCCTTCAGAAGTGGACACATTTTTAATGTGAGGATTCTAATTTATATCTCTTATTTGTGTTTTGTTTTGTTTTTTTTTAATAACCTATTCCAGTAATGGAAATTATATTCTCTTGTTATTACTTTGTATTATCTTTGTATTACAGTCTTCTCTATTATCTCAAAATTATTTTTTTATATTCTTTTTAATTTAAAACAAGTCTGATATACCATCTGAGGCAGAATTTAATGGGTCCAGCAGAGCCTTAAATGAGCCAAAAAGTGATTTAAAACAAAAAAAATCAGTCTCAAAGGAGACTGGAAGAAAAGTAGGCTAAGAGAATGCATGTATGTGTATGCATGTTTGCATGCATGGCATGTATTTTATACATGCCTGAGCATATATAGATATATATATATATATGTATATGTAGGTATGTATATATGCATACACATATATGTATATGTACTTAAATAATAGGTGTATGTATGTATATAAAAATATCATGCAGCCACACACATACAGCCAGATGCATACACACTGAAATATGCCTATATAGGGTTCTTATTGCTCAGTGCGGGGAAATTAACAAATTCCTCGAGTTCTGAGGTTTAAAGGCCCCCAGATCTTTCTGGCTCCCTTTTAAAAATCAATACTCAGACTATGGAAAGGTTCTGTTGATATACTGGCACAGTGTTCAAAAATTTGTCTAAATTATTATAAACAACTAAGGGATCAAAACAAATATATTTCCTTAATTCCTTTTATTTGGAGGCATATCTTCTGTGTCTTCCTCTCAGCAAATATCCACTTGTGAAAAATTAATTTCCAGTTAGATGAATGGAAATGGAGATCAAAAGCATTACCTGAGCTCAACTTAAGGGAAGAAATCACCCTAGGAATAGCTCTCGGTCTGGAGCTTTAAATATTTAGCATTTCTAAAAATATATTAATGGATTAATGTAAAAAAAGCTAACAAATGTCTGTTACTTGACTTACTATATTTTGTGCCTGCAGTTCTGATTATTAAGCCACAAGTTCTGATTTATTTTCAAGTGTTTTAAAAAGGACCTTGCCAAAGCGTTCTAAAGATTGCATTAATTTTTTAATCAGCAGTTTTAAGAATTTGACTTCTGGCACTAATAAAGCAAGACTGAAATTTAAATTTAGGGAAGAAAGGGGAAATGTGGTTGTCTTGCTTAACAGAAATGTCCTCGAAGAAATAATGCAAGGAAAAATTCTCTATTTATTTTGGTGAAATAAAATTTTTAAGAAGTGGTATTTTATTATCCATGTTTGCGAGGGGATATTTGTTTGGGATGTTCTCTTTGCATTAGTGAAGGAATGAAGGAAAAAAACCACCACCGTGTAAAACTGACCTCTGAAAGAACAGAGAGGAAATGATTTCCCCAATTAAGCGTTCGTTCAGCATAGACTAAAGCACAAGGTATATACAGCGTACACAAGCACTGCACGCTTGCTAGGAGTTGGAAATTATAAAGAACATTCAGAAAAGCAGGACCTGTGATCTCTCCCTTGTTTCCAGGCAGTGCCAAGCACTCTTTGATCCTGATAATTTCTTTTTTTTTTTTAATGGTTCTGGTTAGGTCATGCTGGATCCCTGGTTATACTTGAACGCCTTGGCTACAGGGCCTTGGGAAGAGCTCCCAAACTGAGCAGCCAGCATGCTCAGCCTGCAAGAGCTCAATATGCCTGATAGGTATGGGAATGGGAGAAGGCTGTGAGAGGCCCCAACCTCAAAATTTAAGTTGTGCTTTAGAGCCACCAATGGCTCTAAATGTACACACATATGCAGTTCTTGCATTTTACACTGCTGTTTGTTGCACATAATATAATATGCATTCACAAAATAAGGTAATCCTCATTTGCATTTTTACCTTCTTTTATGTATCTGTTTTCAAATACTCCAAAATTGGAGGCAGAAATTGATTACTGAGTGCAATACCTTTACTACTCTGAGCCAGCCAATGAAAACCTGCAGACTGGAAGTGCTCTGGTGAATTTGCAGAGGCTCTCTTCCCGAGATGGGGCCCCCAGGCCCCTGCAGCCTTTAATCAGCTGAAACTGGAGTGAAGCTGTCAGCTCCTGCTTGTATTCTGTCAGCTTCGGTACCACTTAGAGCATCCCTGACAAATGTGCAGTGCACATTTAACAGTCAATCTGTGGGCAAGCTTTTGATTTTGCAGGAAACTTTCTAAAATCTCACTTTCTGATAGGGAAAACTTGCTAAGTTATTAGGGAGGAAAATGGAGCAAAGCATCCTTCAATCAAACTCTTTTGTTTTATGGAAAAAGCCAGCTGTTATCTTTTCTTTAGCAGGATGATGGATTGGCTCAGTTCAAGGTGATGTCCCAGTCGATGTAAGACAGAGCAAGGGTTATCATGTGATGGTGACACCTCTCCTCTGTCAGTCAAATAGTGCCGGCCATTCCATAGAACTGCAGCAGCCTAATATTATGAGGGGTATTGTCATATAAATTATTCACACTGAAATATTTGTTCAGCTCTGGTGTGTTTATAAGTTTCCCTTTAAGAATTCAGATTTGAAGATATTTTCCAGCTGCACAAACTTTCCCAAACACTCTTCCCTCCAAGTCACCTACCTCTAGTGTTGCTTCAACAACATACAGGTGTTAAGTGTCACTGTCTGGGATGAGTGACTTCAAGAAAAGCTGTTCCTATATTTTTTAAATAACAAATGCATTTTGAAATAAAGCAATGCCCCAGACACAAACAAGAATTCTTTTTATGTGTAAATTATTTGAAGATTTTTCCTTATCCCTTTCCTTTCTGATGCCTGGTGACATTTTTTTTTTTGCAAGTAGTTTGTGGGCTAAACCTATTATTTGCTAATTAAAGGTCCTTCCTTCTCCTCTTGGGAGTTTAAAATCTCTACTATTATTTCTTCACAGAGCTCACTCCTACAATATCTCTGCTGCAAATGCAGCTGAGTCTTTCCTAATGATGATAAAAATAAGGCCATGGCACATCTGAGCAGTCTGGAAGGGTATAGAGAGAAGGAGGACAGACACAGTTTCTTCACAAGTCAGATCAGTCCCTAGCATTCAGTTTCCCCACAATCCCCATAGTAATGTCATTGCAAGAGGGAAATTATTGTAACATTGCATCACTGAGCTCCAATAACCACACTGATCCCTGGGGACTCTGCCATTTGCTGTCCCACAACTTGAAATATTTCCTGAATAGGCTTCTTCCCTAACCCCGTTAAAAACACAGTCTTCCTAAGCAGAGGACAGAAACTTCTTTGAGGACACTCTAAGAGTCCTCAGAAAACAGCTTTGTATGCCTTCAATGCCGTTCCTGTAAAATGGGAATGCAAACATTTCTGGTGTCCTAAAGGCACCATATGAAGATTATGACAACCTCATCCAGGCAAAAATTAGGAAATTAATTCTAAATTAATTAGATTTTAAATTAAGCATTGGGGTAATTAATATGTATGTGGCTCCGATATGTAACTATTTATTACTACTAGTATGAGTGTTGTTGGTATCACTTTTACTATTTTTTTTTTTTTTATCACTGTAGCACTTAGAAGCCATCACTATAGATAAGACTACTGTTGCACCAGCGAAACAGAACAAATCATGGTCCCCTCTCCAAAGGCTGAAAGACCAATGGCTATACTTACGGGAGAAGTTCTGGTCCTACCAATACAGAGAGTTGCCTAGTGAAATCTGGAAGATTATTTAAAGGAAAAAAATTATTTATTCATATTGTTTCCCATGGAAGTTAGGTGCCCTATGTGCATTAAAACCCAGGCCAGGGTTAGACAACTGCAGTTAGTGACAAAGAACATACACATACACTGCCAGACTTAACAAACTGAAACAGAAGGCACAGCTTTAGGAAAAAACAGCAGCAACAAACTTCTGCAGACTTCAATGGAGGAACGTTTCCAGTCATCATTAAAAAGAGAAAAAGTTTCACACAAAGTCAGCCTACCCATCTTGCCAAAAAGAGTCAAAGTAAAGCCACCCATCTCTATTACACATTAAGGAGCAGGCAGACAAATGAGGAAATAAATAAATATTTATGCATACATATATTTGAAGAACCCTACTTTCCTGCAGTTGACATTCATCAAATTCTGCCTCTTCCAGTCAATTCTCTCCTTCAATTAACCAATAAGTCAATTTGTTCCTTCTCCATCAGAAAAATCTCCTGCTCAGCAAAAAATGCATCATTTCACTATCAGATCAATTTACCCTTCCTTCTCACTGCTCAGTCGATAATCTCTGCATGTCCTAAACAACAAACAGGTCACTGGACAGGAATCTGCCTAGGAAGTTTCTCTGCTATTATTTGGCATGCTACCTGCATGTGGTTCGCTTGCTAGGCCCTTCCTGAGCACACAAACATGGCAAACACTCAAAACAATACTGTAGAGAATTGGATTTTAAGACAACAGAAAGATCTGAACTGAGCTTATATGTCCAATAACAGTGCAGCTGTTTGGATGGCTGGTGGAATTATATGTTAAACCAGAAGTACATGCAAAATTTCACAAAAAAAAATCAAATTAAAAATTAAGGATGCAATGAAAAACTGCATTTTTAGGCAATATAAAGCTTTTACAAACCATTCTATCCCACCGAACTATTCTGATTGAATTTGACAAATGTAAAAATAAGAAGTGCCCATACCCAAAGCTCTAGACATCCAGAGACTGCAAATAAATACAGCTATGCAGAAAGAAAAAAAATGTCTTCAAATAAAGAATGGCTGTAAACCAGGCACTTTTCATTTGGCTTCATAAGAAATCATCAATGAAGTTCCGTACATTCAAGATGTCTTTTCAAATCCAAAATGTAAAGAAATATGGCATTAGAAAAAAAACAACTTCTCTGAGACAGTGCATCTTCAGTACTAAGCACATATACAAGTACAAACCCAACCCTGAGTGAAACACAAATACCATATAACTAGGCAAAGTCACAATGCACAGCAGATTATGGCATGAAGAGAAAAATATGAGCCATTTCGATTATATAAAATGATGCAATTAGCTAAATTGGTTAGGACGCTGGTATCAGTTCTTGCAGCATAGAAAGGGCAATGAGCTCACAGTCCCCAGACCTTCTGGCAAGGTACAATAAGCACTCTATTTAATGATCAGGGAATATATTTCGTGAGATTATATTTTGGCGGGCTTCTCCAACATTTAGAAATATAAAGATTTAAAATATGCACTGCTAAAAGCAATGGGTCTTCACTTAATTTGTTTTTCTTAAGTTCTGAGTGTTTTTTTACTTTGAGTTTGGGATTTTTCTTCCTACTTCAATTGTTTGATCTCTGTAGCAGTGAGGCAGGATATGGAATTTGTTTTTAGTTCCAACAATGTATCAAAGCAAAAGTGAAAGTTTCACCTTTTTCTCTGTGATCTATTAAGATTTGTGAATATTTTCATAACTAGAGCACTATTTGAATATTTATGAATAAAAATCCATTAAATACTAAAGAGTTACCATTCTCATTCAATAGCTGGTTTCTTAATCTATTTTGCCATTACTTGATAATTTCAACACAGCAGTCCAAATTAGTCTTGGGCAAAAAATTCCAGCTGAATGTTTTATTTAGGGAAGAATGCAAATTTGCGACAAGACAAACTATTCATAAACTCGCTGAATTTTGTTAGAAGGTCACCTGAAACTAAAAAGAAAGAAAAACAAAAGTCAAACCACTCCTTTCCCCTTGTTTTAAACAATGTTTCCAGTTATTGCCTCAAACTGATTCTTTTCTGTTCTAGGGAAAACCAGGTCTCAATTTAACCCACTTAAATACTTTCTGAGCAACTGTGACTTATAGACACTAAAACTTCCCTAGAAACACCCAGGGAGCTGTGGTCTCCTTTGAGAGCCCAGCTGTTTTTTGAGTGCCTTGCAGCTGGGAACATCATTTGCGTCAAAGAGCTCCTGGTGCAAAGGCTCCTCCACGCAAGGATATTGTGTCTTCATTTACGCACCAACAGTATCTTTGCAATGAGGTGGGAGATCCCACAGCACCCTCAGTTAAACTCTCTGGAGGATAGAGGGGACGTTATTGCTCTCTACAACTACCCAAAATCAGGTTGTAGCACGGGTGGGGCCTGGTCTCTTCTCTCAGGTAACAAGTGACAGGATGAGAGGAAATGGCTCCAAGATTCACCAAGGGAAGCTTAAATTGGATGTTATGGACATTTTTTTCACTGAAGGGGTGGTCAGGCACTGAAACAGGCTGCCCAGGGAAGTGGTGGTATCACCATCCTTGGAAGTGTTCAAAAGATGTGTGGATGTGGCACTTGGAGATATGGTTTAGTAGTGAACATGGTGATGCTGGGTTAACGTTGGACTTGATAATCTTTTCCAACTTTAGCAATTCTGTGATTCTAGAAAAGAGATGAAGAATATTGTTGTAAAAGATGCTACAAAATGTACAAACATTAGATGCCTTTTCAACTGAAAAGCTAGAATAAGATACAGCTTCTTTGAAACAAAAATATCTTCACTTTTGAGACCACTTAAGTCTACATGTACAGCAACTGGCTCACAGATCAGTCACAATGCATTATGGTGAATGGAGTGACATCAGACTGGTGACCTGTCACTAATGGGGTTCCCATTAGGCCCCGTCCTTGGCTCTGTGCTCTTCAACAACTTCATTAACGACTTGGATGCAGGACTGGAAGGGACACTGAGCAAGTTTACAGACGATACAAAACTGGGAGGAGCTGTTGACTCCCTCAAAGGCAGAGAGGTCCCGCAGAGAGATTTTGACAAATTAGAGATGGGCAATCACCAAATGTACGAAGTTCAATAAGGGAAAGTGCCATATTCCACACCTCGGACAGGACAACCCTGGATGTACAGACAGACTGGAGAATGAGAGGTTGGAAAGGATCCCCATGGAAAGGGGCCTGGGGGTCCTGGTTGATGGCAAGTTGGACATGGGTCAGCAGTGCCTTGGCAGCCAGGAGGGCCAGTCGTGTCCTGAGGTGCATCAGGCACAGCATCACCAACCGGGCAAGGGGGAGGATTGTCCCGCTCTGCTCTGCACTGGGTCGGCCTCACCTTGAGTGCTGGGGACAGTTTTGGGTGCCACAATATAAAAAAGACATTAAACTACTAGAGGGCATCAAAAAAGAAGGCTACAAAGATTGTGAATGGCCTTGAGGAGAAGCCATGTGAGGAGCAGCTGAAGTCACTTGGTCTGTTTAGCCTGGAGAAGACGTGACTGAGAGGAGACCTCATTGCAGTATACAACTTCCTTGTGAGGGGAAGAGGAGGGGCAGACATGCATCTCTATTCTCTGGTGACCAGTGAAAAGACCCCAAGGGACTAGCCTGAAGTTGTGTTACGGGAAGTTTGGGATGGATATCAGGAAAAGGTTCTTCCCCCAGAGGGTAGTTGGGCACTGGAACAGGCTCCCCAGGGAAGTGGTCACAGCACCAAACCTGACAGAGTTCAAGATTTTGGACAATGCTCTTAGGCACATGGCTCTTGGCGACGGTGCTATGTAGAGCCAGGAGCTGGATTCGATGATCCTTGGGGATCCCTTCCAACCATATTCTGTGATTCTGTGATTCAGTGATTCAGTAACAAGTGGGACTGCTGGACACCCTGAAATCCATAACATATACACACATATTTCACATTAAACCGTTCATACTGTGAACATGTACACGTTGCATCTCATTTGAGACTGAGATGATATAGACATGAATTTAATTTGTATCACAGCTGATTATATGTACCTTAAAACTCCAGCATAGGGAAATAATGTCTCCTTGAGGTGCCCTAAGTTGTATAAACATGGTTTTGACGTTGTTACTCACTGGCTGTAAGAGCTGCCTGGTGAGGAGGGAGGGATGAACCAATTTTACGAGATTGTACAGGATTATAAAAGGGGAGAGAAGATCCCAGGACACAGATTGGGCCTATCACACTCTTTGTGATCATCACCCAGTGGCTGTCATTTAACCTGGGAGGAGAGAGAGAAAATGGAGAGGATACAAGGTCTCGTTTTGACTAAGCAGTTTGCTTGCACATTGTGTGGTAGCAGGGAGCAATACTCATACATCACTTGACCAGAAAGACATTTTTACACTCTTACCCTTGAAATCCTTATTTTTGTTATCCACAGGGCTTATGACTTCACTCCCCTTCTCCTCCATCCCCATCCCTTCCAGCTCCCAGTAGCAGGGAAGGGTTGGGCCAGCCTGCTCCTGGCCCCAGGGAGGAGGTGGCAGAAGGCTGGCCTTATTTACCTTAGCCGTTTCCCGTGTAATCTGGGTAATCGTGTGGCTAATCAGTGACGCGGAGGAGCCCCCCACGCCGCAATTCACAATGCCAGCCTATTCATATTTCATACAATAGGGTATTTAACTCATCCCATGCCTTGCCAAGGCGATTGCACTCCCTTTGTTCTGATGCTTTCGGCAGGGGTCTCCGGCCCTACTCCCTCTTTCACACCAGCATATGTCCTAACTCTTGCCTGCTGCAGCTGGACGAGGGTGGTTGTTTTTGTTTTGTTCTTCAAAACCAACGAATCAATTATGGTGGTGTGAAATGTGGGTTAAAACAGTGCCCACATGTATGCATACATTAGCCATTTGCTACACTGCAACTTTCACAGCAAGGTGACCAACGAGGCAACAGTGCTCATGCTCTTCCATTTTGAATGGGCAATCTGTTAAGCATAAAAGGAAATAATAAATAAAAGGCTGACTGAACATGCTGTTTGAAAAATGGCTCACCATGCTATATCAAAGTGAGATTAGGAGTACCTCTATCTCAATGTATTGCAACTGTAAAGAAAGATCAAATCTGGCTTGTAACAGAAGATTACAGGGTTCACTTGTATGGATATAGAATATTAAATTCAGACCACATTTCTGCAATCAAGATATTCACCTTTATATGCTGCCTATCTCACATTTGGCATGTAGTGAACTCAACAGCCTTACAAATTATAGGATCTGATCTCATCTTTGAACAAAAAAGCCCACAGTAAACTCTTGCAGTTCAGGATTACCTCTCATAAGGGTGTGTTGATATGTGGATAGGAATTGGCAAGGAGATACGGCCTTCATCTCCTAGGCTGGACCACCAGCACTCTTCCATCCCTGGCTGGTAATGGCAGAAAGTCAATTCTCTCCAGAAACTCTTTTGCAGCTTGTACAAAACAGGTCTTGCGGCTCCATTTCTCTCCCAAGTTGTAAAGAAGTGACACATCGTAGCAACTGCCTCAAAATTAATACTCTAAGCTTAGGCTAAGGTCTGGAACAGAAATGACTTTTTTGTTTTTGTGAATAACCCTAAATGCATTATAATGTAATTTAGGTAATTAAAAAGAAATGTCATATGACATGCTAGAAGATCTCATTCATTCCTGGTTCAAGTTCATGATACTTCATGAATGTACTACTGGCGCTGAAACACATCAGTCATGACTTTTCTCATAAATGCCAGAGCCATGTTCCTTGGCTTGTGTTTAGCATAGGGAAGTTCACACCTGTGCTCTGTATTACAATCAGTTTTCATTTTTTACTCCTAAAATTGGAGAAGAAACCAGTTTTGAGCCAATTTCCAGAGAAAGCTAAGCTTTCTGTGAAGAGTTATGTAATTAGCACACGTGCAATATTTTATAGACTTATAAATAATACTGTATGGTGTAAAGTACACAATAGGAAAAATTTCTACAGTGTGGTCAGCTAGTTTTTTGAGTGCTTAACTGTAAAGTTAGAAACCAGGAAATTCAAAATCTTGAGGGAAACAGAGGGCATGACACAGATATATTTAAAATTTTATTTTGACTATCAAAGAAATGACAGTACCTTGTTTCAAAATACAAATTTTTAATGTCAGACTTTTGAAACCTCTTTATTTCTTTCTCTCTCTCTCTCTCTCTCACACACACACACAAATCACAAAATAACTAAAACAAATAAAGCTTCTCAAGACTAATCTTTCAAGACAAAATCTGGCACTAGAATGTGCAGCAGCAAACTATCTATCCGTACATCTCCCACTGAAGTAAAGCAGATTTTGTTCAAATTGCTAGCAGTACAATTTATACCACTTAAAAATGATCCTAATACAGCTATATTTGCAAATGGTTACCTCCCCCTGCACCCAAACAGCAGGGACACAGCTACAGCAATATAAATGTGCTAATCCCAGCACGATGTATTCCCACATCTCCCTGTATCAAATCATTCCAAAGGGTTTTCAATATACAAGTTAATTAGCTACGACGAAGCAGCAGAGTAGCATCTAATGAAGACCGGGGTTTAAAATACCAGAATTGGCCTGTTGTACCCTTTTCCTCGTCTTTAATAACAACATATTCTTTTGATATGCGTTACAGATATAGTTCAAGTACAATTTAACAAGAGACAGGTGACATTTAATGAACAGGATTATTTTGATTATATGTTAAACATAGCGGACATTTTAAAATATGTATTTTCAACAACATCTACTAGAACACCATTTCTGTATTAGCACCTCAAAATGCTACTGCCATACAGTATCTATCTCTCTATCTATCTATCTATCTACTTGCAATGCTGAGCAAGAAGGTGACACCATATTTTACTGAACACATGACATTACACTCTGATTACATGACATTAAACTCTGATTACATACTCTGTTTCTCATTTTTTAAAACAACTATTGCATGGAAAAGCAGTTGTGTACATTCTACAGACACAAAAAATTAAATTTCTGTAAAACTAATTGCACAAAATTAAAATTATACAAACACAAATATCTGCAACATACAACTGGCAGAGATAAGTTAAAAAACAACACAAAAGAGAAAACTTCATTACCAAAAAAAATCTGCTGCTTTCAGAAAACACCAAGATATATGTTTCAGATTTAATTAAGAAATTAAAACCCCTGATTAATTAAATTAAGATCCTGATCCTGACTGGAAGTGGAAGTCAATGAGAGTTTATCCATGTGAATATCATAGCTGGAGTGGGACGGAACACTCCCTTTTGCTGTCTGTCAAGGATGAAACTCATCTTGTAACCCCACCACTTCATTAGCACCTTTCCAGCACATTATCTTTACCCTAATCCTTCTGTCGCTTTGAGGATTCAGGGTCATTAGAGCATTGAAGGGTCGATGTTATTGTCGTGGAGGTGTGAATTGATCACTAAGATGACAACTGGTGACAAGTATATTTTATTAGTCTGCTGCTTTGCCTCTTAATTGCTACTGATTAGCCTGTCTGTTAAAAAGGAAATTTGGACTCCTTCTGCCATTGCCAAAGATTACACTGCTTTCTAATAGGACCACTCCCCCTAAAGGAGCTCATTTAGAGGCAGTATATTTGTCCTACTCAATGGAACTATTTATGTTAGTAAAATCAACAAGGTAGGGCCCAGGCCCTTTAACCAGCCCATTGTATTTTGTTTAGCTTTTGATCAAGAGAATTTCTCTGTTAAAAAAAAAATCAAGTATTTCTGATTGCTTCATTTCCTTTCCAAAGTCATGAATAGGATCATCTTTTTGTTTTTTCCAAAGTCTCATTTTAGACGTGGCTGTGCTTACTAATTGAATGGATTTCCCAGAGGAAGAGCTGGCTCTCCAAACATCATATTGCATGTAAACTATACATTTAGACAAAACAAGAACATAAAACCCTCCAAACCAACCAAAAAAAGCCTAAAATCCAACCCCAAACTTCTGCATCTTGCCAGATTTCACATGCTTCAAGCCTTAATTGCTGTTGACCACAAGAATTACACTTATTATTCAGCTTTACAGAACTCCCTGTTTAAAAAAGGTTAAAAAAAAGGAAGAAAAAAAAAAGAAAACACTTTTCAAACTAGATAGCCAGGATAGTAGACAAATCTTAATGCAACATAAATGTACTATCATACTTGCTCGACAGTGACAATCTTTGGATTATCGTTGATTTCGTTTCAAACCTGGGGGAGCATTTCTATAAGACAACATTCTTAGCAGCAAGGTAAAATGAATGCAGAACTTGAAAAACTCTCTGTTCTCTTTTTCAACATTGATTAAAAAATAACAAGGACAATGAAAAGAAAATAACTCCCAGATCTCCTATTCCTACTCCAAAACCCACATAAAAATCAGTCTCTGTATTATACTCCCTTTCTAAAACCAAGTGCTAAACCGAAATCAGTAAAAAAATAAGAACCTTAACAAATGTCTAATCTTGGATTTCATACTAGAGACATTATAATATGAATCTAGGTGCTCAGGATGGGTATTTGACCTTCTCAAGTCATCTGAAGTGTTCCAGGTTATTTTACAGAATCAGTATTTCACGTCCTAATTTTAAGGATGACACATCTTCCATGAAGAAAAATTGCTACATAAAACTCAGATTGGCTCTTTGACTTTAATTGTGGTCAAAAGAAAACTACAAACAGCTTTTGCAATAATCTGATCCCTCCCTTCCTCTTCTAACCATGCCTACATAGAGCTTTTGCAGAAGTACTTGGTTTGCTTATTAAAAAAATCTTGAAGATGATGGGAACCTTTAATTAATTTTTTATTTGATTTCACTAGAGAAAAATAACAAATACGTATGGTATTAGTTGTCCAAGAGTAGCTTTACATGCATGGTCCTGTTCAAGAACAACAAAAGTTCTTTTGCTTTACCTCCACAGGTTCATACAAAGCACATGTGCTCCTGACTAGAGCGTTGTTTGGTCTCTTCTTCAGAAAGAAAACCTGATCTTGGTATTTGGATACGTTTAGACCTCATTTTAGACTGTACCTCCTTTAACTTCACTAGTTTGGGTTTTAAAATGTTTTAATTTAACTAAGGCATGACCCATAAGTGGTCAACGCAATTTCAGTCTGAGTGACTCACCTTAGTTTTTATTAACCAGTACCTTAACAGCTTGGCTTACCGGAAACAAATGGGCCTGTGTGGAAATAATCCCCACACCAACTGCAAGAGCTATGAGGTTGATGAACAAGATGTTTGGAAGACAGAACATTTCTGTGAAGTAAATGGGAGAAAGTGAGCACTATCAAGGTCACCCCTGAAACCAATGTCAACGCTTGCTTTACACAGCCTGCCCTATCAAATGTAGCCTTGAATATCTGTTACCTGGCAGCATTTCTGGAAACAATCACACCTGGGTATTCACGCCTGAAGATGGGTGCTAAGAAACAGAAGACACAGTAAAGGCACTGAGACAGACTGGTGCAGGGAGATGCAGCTGAGATATTTCCTTACCATTGCCACGCTGATGACCCAAAATTTGGTTCCCACAGAACATAATTACCTTCCTGCAACACAAAGCCAGTGAGCAGCCCTTCCTGGAAGGAGAGTGGTTGAATAACCATAATATGCTCATTATGATTTAAGTAAATCATAAGGTCATGTAGATTTTTGGTTTAAAAAAAAAAAATCAGGTAAGTAATCCCTGTTTGTCTCAACAGCTTTTCTGGGGGTTTGATATCTTTCTATTTTACATTAGAAAACATAGACTCTCTGTAGGACAGCCTTTAAGCTTTAGTAGAATTAAGTGTCAGACAGCAATTTCTGTGGTTAAGCAACTCCATGTTGTTGAGTTCTTCGCCCCAGAACTCCTCACAGGTCAGAATGGTATTGTCCTCTTGTGGAAATTTCCACTCTATAGAAATCTAAAAAGTACAAAACTATCTTTCTTGAAAAAAAAAATATATATATATATATATTCCAAGTCAGTAAAAAAGTACACAGAAATATCTTTAAGGAAATTTCTATCAAAGAAGGTAGACCTTACAGGATATGGGAAAAGAGTAGCCTGGAAAAAAAAGATGCTGAACACCCTGGAGAGGGAAACTCAGCTACTGCAGTGGCTAACTGTCCTAACTTGATGGCCCAGACAGGATGGCATTGTGGAGAAGTGAATAGGTGATAGTAATTATGTATCTGGTCATGAGAAGTGCTACTGGAATATACTTTGATGTCCATACATTAAAAAAAGGGCCAAATAATTGGAAAAATTTAAGACGGAAAAATAAGAAAAAAATGGGAGAAGATTGTAAATTCCTCCTGGAGGAAAAGATCTAGTATCAAAAGGGAAACTAGGACCTTCAGGCTAAAAGCTGGGAATAGTTGTACTTTGAGCTGAATGAGGGCATATATTTTTCAGGAGGGTATATATTCCTTTGCAATGATTGAACAGAGACTGTTCAATAACAGCCAATCCGTTCTCACAGGCAGAGCTGACTGATTTTCTGAGAGACTTGCTCTTTTCAAGCAGAGCATCAGCAGATGATAATGCACCAGAGCCAGCTCCAGGGTCCCTGTGGCAGAGGCTGTATCTGATGACAGCAGAGATCAGATCTAGACTTAGCATCTCTAGATGAAGTATCCTTAACACTACTGATTTTCTTCCACTGCTTGAATAATTCTGAAGTTTCTTCCCTCCCATATTCTTGGCTTCCCAGCCTATTGTTCCAGTGTGTAACAACCAGGCACAATGCAGCTACTACATATCCAAGGCCCTGTCACAAACAACCTTACTAAATGAGCCTAAGGATGCCACAGCACACACTCACAAAGAAATTAACATTGTCTTTTCTTAAAAAATATGATGATATCATGCACTGGTGTTAGCAGGACTTCAAGAGATAGC
Source organism: Eulacestoma nigropectus (assembly GCA_013397775.1). Taxonomy (NCBI): domain Eukaryota; kingdom Metazoa; phylum Chordata; class Aves; order Passeriformes; genus Eulacestoma; species Eulacestoma nigropectus. The sequence goes on from VZTE01004781.1 coordinate 3,277,507, forward strand.
TGTTTGGATAGGTAAAACACATGAAGTCCTGGTCAGATTGATAGATTAGCTCAGAGCTCTGGCATTTGGATTAAAGCAGTATAGAAATGAATCTTATATTTGACATTTAAAACACTTTTGAAGGGAACCTTTTCCACTGCCTGCACTTTCTTAAATCACAGCAGAAAGAACGGCCATGGCAGAACAGCGTGAGAAATTACTATCCAACTGCTTCTCTGTTTTCACACGTTATGACTGAAGACATTAGTCCCTGAATCATTTTACATCCTGGCATTATGTGCAACAGCACTGTGCATAATAAACAGACAATGTAACAGAAAGAAAATTTGAAAATTCATTTCTCCTTTCTTTTGGACAACATCTAGATTATAAATGTGGGTTGTGGCAGCTCCAATTGAAAGAGAAAAAAGAAAAAAAGAAAGGCTGCTTTTGGAGGGGCATGACTAAAAACTTTAGATTTATGTAGTCTGACTCCCATTTCCCACATGACCTTGGCAAAGTCACTTATTGTAACATTTTCAGAAATGGATGCTATTTCCTCAGGCTTTCATTCTACTTCTCATCTCCAGAGTATATGACTGTTTTGCATGTACAACCAATAGCAAAAGTCTCAAGGGACTTTATGGAGTCTCTGGATCTTGATCCTTTCAGGGCTTCAGAGCTGTTTGATGCAACATACATATAGCATCATTTGTTAGCTGTTCCAGGACCTCTCCTACAAAACTTTGGGTTTATGGACTGCCAGAGCTTTTGAATCCCAGTTTGAGACAGCTAAGCCACACAGATTAAGTCAGTGAGAGGCATAGTAGTTCTAAAATATCAGATCTTTTTCCAACTAATTTCTTCCCATCACATGACATGAAGCATTTAATGACTGAAGGACACGAAACTGAAAAGTGAGTGTTCATCTCTCCCTTATTTCTCAGCTCTAGCTATTTTTGAATGGTTGAGGCAGAAGAAGAAAGGAGACAACCACTGAACAAGCTGAAGACCTTCATACTTGTAGGAAGTGAAGGGATATGTTTTATGCATATGCTTTATATATGAAGGGCTTTGTACATTTGCTAGCAACTTGCATTAATTTATAAGAAACATCCTCTCAAACACAAATATTAAGGTTAAATTGGCAACTGCAATCTCACTCTCCCACAGTGTTAAATAAATAAAACATATTTTAGGACTGAAAGAATCAATCAGAAAGGAAGGACTATATCAGACTATAAATACACACAGACCAATGTTCTATTAATCTGCTTAATTCGCTATTGTAGGAAATTTAAGTATAGTGTGTATGTCCTCTTTATTGTCACCAATCACTCTCCTGCTCATGTTCAATCTGAGGTGGGCTATCAACCTTCACAATCATCAGAAATCACATTTTGGTGAATATTCAGGCAAGTCTGGCAGAGCACAGGAAGTTGAAGTGCTCTAACAGCGCTTGAAAAAACATCAAACTCTCTGCAGGTGTCCACCCCACTAGCTTTAGAAATTCTCTTATTCTTATCTCAGGACAGTTCCAGTAATGCCGCTTAGGGTTCTCACTGAACTTCATTTTACTGTGCCCATAGGAAATGTCAAATCATTGCCATGGCTTGAACTTTTATTTCCACTTTCTTCCTTTCATTTGTGTGCACATCAAGCAGTCACTAGCTAACATTTCTTCCCTTCTATTTCTTTCCTTTTTTTCTCAGGAATATATGTAAGCATGTTATCACTTAAATGCTTTACATAGTTCTTGTTAGATGTTCTATTAAGTTAAAACTATGTCAAGGTGAAAATATGCCTCGCTTTACACACCAGATCATAAAAACAGCTTAGCTTTTCTGAACATTCTGGACATAAGGTTTTCTCATAAAAGTTGCAAATGGTACCAAACTTCTGATGAACCTATTCTTTGGTTCCTTTGAACAGCTCTAACCACCAGCAGAAGGATAGGGGACTGTTGCTCTTACCAGCAAAACTCCACGAGGACGATAATCAGCAAAGAAAGGAAAGTGTGCACATTTGTTTCAGTAGCTACACCAAAAAAATCTGGAGTGAAAGTCCTCTGTACAGCTGACTATAATATTGCACACCTGTAGTGAAATACTGGCAAATAACTGCATCAGTCACTGTGCTTGCACTGACTGCCTTTTACACTGGAAAAATCCAGTTGTACCAAGATTAGCCAATAAAAGTAATTAAAGCAGATGAGTAAATCATGATGCAGGCATGAAATATGTAAAATTAAACTAAATATGGGAGGGGGAAAAAAACAACACCTGGAAAACAACAGAAACCTACAAAACCAAGATCTGAATAGGATCAAAAGAACTACCTGTGGCATTCACTTGAGATTCCCTCAAAATATGATGAAAGATGTCACTGTTTGTAAAAAAAGAAAAAAAGAAAAAAAAAACGTACTTGATTCCAATAGCTTTCTTAATTGCAACCTTCTAATATTTTGGAAACAAAGAAACTGCAGTACACTAACTGTTTGAGATGAATGTGAGCACAAACTTTTTAACACCTCAGTAAATACTTGAAAGAGAGCATTACTCTAATATCTGTAAATCAGGGCACTTCAGATTAACCCCACATTCATTAAAAAGCTTGCTGATTTTATGTTTTTGTTATCATTCTGATACAAGTCTGAGAACAAAAGTGCTTAACAATTCCAGTCAAATAGGATCAGGGCGTTAATTCTTGTTTGGATGCAAGACCAACATAAATCATCTGTTCCAGGCTAACAATTTAAAGACTGCACAGCGCATTATGTTAAATAAAGTATTAACACTGAGTTAAGAACACCTATTAAGGGACTTTGAGAGTTCTGGCTCACATTACCTTACACCATTTTTTTAAATAACCTTATTCCAGCTTTCTAATCCCATAATTATTCCGTAACAGTTTTGTCAGAAAGCTCCAGTTTCTAACCATGTATAGCTGTAAGACATCATGTGAACCCCTTCAGTTAAATTCTTATTCATATTACCAGCCTGACACACATTAACGACTTTTACAATTTAATATATATATGACTTTGTAATTGCAAGATGATTAAATAAAGTGTACTTGATAATTTAAATTTCTGTGTTTCTTGAAACAAATTGCTGAAATAGGGAAGAAAAAAAATCAACTTTGTTTGTGCATGCACATATATGCATCCACATATATACACACACTTTAATACATATTTGTGATGTGTCTTCACTCAGTCATTTAGCAGCACAGTCTTCCCAGTCTGAAGAAGACTTCTTCCCAGTCACTTTCAAAGTCTGTAGATCAACTATCTGAGGTCCTTCTGTCATGACCTTTATTTTCTTTCCAAGATATTTTCACTTTGTCTATTCCTAATTTCAGCGGATGTGCTAGATCCGCTGTTGTGCAGAAACGCATGCTAGACGTTGCCACAGAACTGAGAGCTTTAGATGCTGAGAGTGTAAGAATTCCTTAGCAGTGAGGCTGATGTGGTAGCAGGAGGGAATGGTGGGTGATGCATTCATGAACTTATGCATTGGCTTGTGCATCAGGTCAGACAGGCCATACTCATCACTTGTTCTGCTACCCTAATTGCCTTGCTCCAAGATGTTTTTCAGAGCCTCCTTTACCAGAGTTTTGTTTTCCCTCAGTGACACCTGTGATCTCTTTGACTCAAAGAGGCAGGATTGTGCATGTATGATATATCTAGAGGGCATATGGCAACTATATTTGTTTATGTAAATACTTATCTACAGAGAAAGAGCTCTCCGATATTACGGATAATTGATGTTTAGCTAGAAAACAGAGAAAGCTTTGGAAATTTTTCCAACTGCAAAACGTTCAGATGGTCTAAAGTCAGCAGTATGGAACAAACCTAGCCAAAACAACTTTATGTTACAGTAGCCATCAGAGATGGCAAATAACAACTTTGAAAAAGCCAGTCTTTTACGGTCTCTACTTTTTGGCCCTTCAGTACAAGAAAGACAGGGCCAAACTGGAGAGAGTCTTGCTGAAGAGCATTTGCATGGGCCAAAGATTGGAGCTCTACATAGGAGTTGGACTGGATGACCGCCTCAAATTCATTCCAGCCACCTTTATTCTATTACTCTGATAGTCTTTCCAGCATATCTCTTCATTAGAAATTATTTGAAATGTAACCAAAATAATATAAAGAGAAAAAAGGTCCCAGAGATTATTCTGGTCTATTCCATTTTCACCTTTTCCTTGGCCAGATTTTCCATCTGACATAACGCCATAAAGCTTTAAGCTAGCTAAGAATGTAGCACCCAACCCTATTGGATTTAAGTACATTTGTCACAGAAATTGATTGGAACAATTAGCTGAAAAAATAGATATAACATATCTTTTAGTGCCATAAAAGTGACATGACTGCAGGTAAATCATATGAATAATTACAACCAGGAGCCCAGATTTTCCAATCACTTTCTATACATACTTTGAATTGCAGGGCCTTCTGGTGACTAATTTACCTCATTTTGTAGAGCAATGAAAGAACAGATTTGCCGTGATGGTCAAGATGCAAGGTACCAGTGAATTAACAGCAAAAATAAACATGACACTTCTAAGAAACATTGAATTTTGCTTCATCTTTGTTACTTCTCACAAATATTAGTGTGAACACAGTGTCAAGAGAATGAATTTTTATGCCTGCAGCTGAGATTAATTCATTCATGAAATGAAAATAATTTTGTGAAACAAATAAACCTTTCTTCAGGCAGAAGTGAAAGCAGTTTCTAAAACCTTACCCAATCAAAGAAAATAAGAAAACTGCATGATTGAGATAACTGTTCTGATAGAGTGTATGAACTATTTAATTTTCAAAGGAACTTTCCAAGCAGAAAATCTGTGGGAAAACCAAATATGAACATTGTTTACATGACATGTAATTGAAATTTTTTCATTTAACATTTTAGATATAAAATTCCATTTTAGAAATAAAAAAAAAATCAGTTCTATTGGAACTGTCTGTCATCAATTTAAAACAAAAGCTAAAATGGTCAAGAAAAATAAACAGAACAAAGACAATGTAAAAATTTCCCCATTTTAGTACATAGCTCCGTCAGCTTTAGAGCTGAGAACGTCCTGAAAATGTCTGGATATACTTTTAAATGCATGTAAAGAAATTGTTTTCATGGACTTCCAACCAGCTCTACATTTCACAAAAATGTTTAAGTTTCTACAAAGTAGAAATTCTAAAAAGTAAAATTTGCACTGAAGAGGCTATTTATTACCGAGAAAAAGAGGTCTACATTTTCTGAAAATAATAACCTGTTATGATAGACAAATTACCCATCTAAATAATTTACCAAAGGGGTTTTCTCTCTTACATCCTGTAATAATTTAATTCTTGATTTTGGATTTTTAATCTCAACATTTTCTTCTTTATTTACACATAAGTGCATGTGTATCTGTGTCTCGCTCACTCTCTTTTCATCTATTTGTATAAACTAGAGGAACAAACCTGAGACAAAGTCCAATAGCTAAGAAAACTTGGTGGGACAGTTTTGACCGACCCTTTCTTTCTCCCATTTTAGCTTGTTTTATTTCTGATTAACACAATTATTTCTCAATTCACCATAATTATTTTTGACCTTGTGTTTTCTAACAATTTTGGAAAGGCCTGACCTGTACAAGTCATGACTCTATGAATATGAGCATGTTCGCTTGTACAGGATGTTGTCAAACAGAAGGTTTGGGGAACATCAGGGTAGGGTTTTTGCACCTTTCCTGTTTCAGCTGAAAATTATTATTGTGAAATGTAGCTGAACCTCTGCTTTGAAGAGCCCAAGGGAGGACATGCAAATTTTTATTTCAGAACTCCATCCCAGCTTGGCCAAGAAATCCAGAAGTGTGCCCCTTCACTGATGGTTTTGCTCCCTCTGAACAGGATCTTCCTCTGGCTGTGTTGAAAGTCCCAGATGTGAGCAAATCCATTTGGAAATGCCAGAGGAAGTAAAAGATAAAAAGGGTTTTTGCATTTTTCTGGTCATTATTACACCAGATTAATGTAACTATTACACCCGTAACTAATGTTACTGATTCAAAATGCTTTCTGACACTCAGTTTATATAAACATGCAAAGTCTGGTAGTGTACCTAAGGATTGTCAGCCTGGAAAAATAGTGAGGATTCGCTCTCTGGGTCACTAGCTCCAGCTTCCACCCACATTCATGTCAGGCCCTCAGCTTCTGGATTAAATCAGAGCAACTTGCCAAGAACAACATACAAGAGATAGCTAGATGTTTCCCAGCCTCAGGAAAAATCTAGTTCAGATGGGTACATTCTGAAATTTGGACCACAGTGTAGATCTGTTCTTTTTTTCCTGGTTTCTGCCTGCGTGAAACACATGAAGAATTCGGATTCTTACATTTGCCAAAACAATGCTAATATCAAGTCAAACACGAACAATTTAAAATAAACATCACTGAATCTTGGTCTAAACTAGAAAAAAAACCCAAACAAGTAAAAATCAGTAAGACTAGCTGTAAAGCAGATGGATAGAGTTACTTGAGCAGTGTAACATCACTGATACTTACAATACTAAGCACAAAGGTTATGGACCTCCTTTAGCCCCCAGAATTTATTCATTAGGCCCACTTATTCTCTCTATTTTCATGTGCCAAACACGAGACCTTGGAGACAGGGAACTTCTTTTTTTATATAGACTTCTATAGACTTATAGTGGAGTTCTTCTTCTCAGCTGAATCCTACATGTTAGTTTGAGAGACCAAAACACCCATATGCCATGGAGCCCCAAGGGGGTGAAGGAAGATTCAGACCGTTCCAGTCACTGACAGAGTTGACTATGACACAGAGATAACAACACTGCAATTAAGTTCCCTTTAGCTGTATGGAGTTGAAACTACTGTTTTAAAAAAAGATAAATAGGGGGGAGTGGAGAAGAAAGAAACAGCCTTTTTTTTTTTTTTTTTGCTGAGATAGGAAATTTCCAAACATTTGTATTTCTGTGCATCAACAGACACATCCATGCTAGTTTCTCTCTTTGCCAAATAATGTCACATAATGTTCTCGGTTTGGGTCACTTGCTAACACAGGAAGAGAAGGGGCTGGGCCTTTCTAAGAGTGTGTTCATTTGAAAAGGTGCTTATTCTGTATATTACATCAGTTTTCCACTGGGGGTGGTTTTGTTCTCAGCATTACTCTCCCTGAACCGATTTGGAATCAATGCCTGATCTTCTGCCTCTCTTGCAGCTTGCCTTCAGAGTGTTCTCCTTAAGGAAATTATGCATGGAAATTCCTTTTTAGGAGCTTTCACTGAAACCACAAGTCTGTATCTGAAATATATACTACTGAAAAATTTTGCCCAAAGCTTTGTCTTGGCTATATAAAGAAATTATAGGTGTGGACCAATTTTTGAATTAGCATGAAAACTGCTTTTATGTGCATATGAGAAGGGCCTTTTGAAACATCTTGCCAAAGGCTTTTTTGTCTTCTGGTTGTTATAAGAAAACATGGTTGCCCAAAAGAAAAACCTGATCATGGTTCCACCTTAATCAGATTCACGATCGTGTCCTAATGCAATTTGTCCTAATCCATTTCTAAGGAAGACAACCATTTACAATTTGGAAAGACGTGTGGGAATAAATGTGGCTATATGGAAATCCCCTGAGCCCTTTATTTACTATATTTCACCAGTTCATAAAAAAACCTAATTACATTTTAGAGAAGAAGGCATTATAAATGCGATGTATATTCTAATAAAAATCCCTCTACCCGGGTGTCCTGCAATCAAACTGTGCTCAGTTTGCAGTCTCACAGTGCATTTTATATCTCTGTGGCTGGTTTTAGAATAATGATGCCATGCTTAACACATTATAATACTGATCTAACATTTCAGCACATAGCTGAAAGTGATGCAATGCTTGTTTTGTTTGGGGAAAGAATGCCTTCTGCTTAGTATGGCAGCAAATTGCCTTTGCAGCAAAAGAGATAATTACTTGATACCCATGGAATAAATTAATTAATACTTGTGCAAATATCTGTACATTCATCCATATACAAACTCCTATATATTTATTTAATTAAAATTATATGCTCTAGAGAATGAAGAGGCAGTTCAGTGTGTTCAGGAATATGTTTAGACATACCTACCCCACCCCATGCACATCAGGAAGAAAACACTTAAGAAAAGATTTAGCTTTCTGCGTATGAGTTGTCCCATTGGAATTGTGTGAATAAAGTTAACCATAACTGTTTTGAGAACTGGGCTCCTAAAATAATACAGAGGAGTTCCAAATGCAAAACGGTCTAGGTTTATTTGCGCTGAAATTCTTTCATGTACTATTTCCCTCCATACACACACATTAAAATATTATAAATATTATTGTTAAGAAAAATTTTGCCATAAACATTACTGACTATAATAAATGCCATAAACCTGGGGCAGGTCAGCAGTGTAAATAATCAGAGACTTTCTATTTACCCATTTGTAATAAGTAGGAGATCACATAACTCATGAAATTATAATTATCCAACATTTCATCATTTGTTTTTTACTTGAAAAATTTGGGAAAGAATGTTTTCCTTTTGCATACTCGCATCTGTGGACGATCATTTGTTCTCTAGCTGGTGAAAACTGAGGTCCTAAATCAAAGCTTATCATCTGCCATAACCTTTTTATCAGGTGACTGGTTTCACGTATGGGAAAAATTGTGCTGATGAAGAAACTATTGTTTTATATGGACTTAGTAAAAGTCTTTTTTGTTTGTTTGCTTGCCTCATGAAAATAGCCCTCCATTGAAGTCAAAGTTTTGTTTTAAACAGGACTGCAAGATAGAAAAAATTGACTCAGTTCCAACCTGGAGCTAAACCTAAAATAGTGGAAAGAATAGTGAAGGAAAATTCCATTACTTGTTCAAAACACATTGATCTTATTTTGTGCAGCTATAATGTTAGATAAGATAAATGGGAAGAAAATAAACTGAAAAGCTGACAAAAATTAAAAATATTTTTGAATCTTACAATATCAAAGCCATATTTCCATATGAAATAATTTTTAAGATTTTCTGAATAAAAGCCATATGGGAAAGAGTTTCAATTTTTATAAATCAGCATCTTTAAAAGCAAAATTTCCTCAAAGTGTCTAAAAAAACCAGAAAATTAGGTCCTTCTTCATAAGACAGAATGTAAGGTTCTCCTTTTATTTTTAAACACACAGAAGTGAAATATATCCCTTTGATGTTCTGATGATTCTCTGTGCAGTGTGCCATAAGACTGAAAAGAAATGGATGTCCTCCTTGAAACCTTCTAGGTACTGTCAATATGAATTTTGGCATTCAGACAACTTCACGCCTTAGCAGTATCAAGAGTCAGAGACTCAAGAAAAACTTCAGATGTGAAAAAGGTGCGTTATAAAAGCAACTTTGCTGGTAAAACAGAAGGACTAAGATTAGACACCTTCTGATGCATAAGCAGTATTTGAAGTAATTTGTAACAACCATGTGAAGTTTAGTTTCCAAGAAAATACAGTCTCAAACATGTTTACAGTTGAATAGAAAGGAACACACAATACATTTTTGTTTCAGTACACTGCACTAGTAAATCTCCAAACTGAAGTCCTAATGTACGAACCAAACATTGCAGCAACAAAATCCGTCTCCTTTCTAATTACTATATACACAAAATCGAAAGTGCTCTCCTTTGATTTTCGTTGCTGTTATCACCTTGGTTTGTTATGGGATTTCACTTTTTTTTTCTATTATTGGACCTTGCTTTTATTTGAAGAATCATTTCTCCCCATGCATTTGGTTTCAGTGTTGGGCATATGTTTCTTACGCACATATCACACCACGTGTAGACTATTCACTGGTCTAGACAATAACACTGGGCAAACTTTGTACTCATATGACAAAAAGCAACTTTTTAATGTGGAAGAATATTAGAACTAGTACAGAATTCGTGTGTTCTAAGCTGGCAGGCAATGAGCATTCAAAAGTAACAAATCTAATCAGAGAGGAAAATAAACATTTATTTAACTTGATTTATTTTGGAAAGAAAGGTTGTCAAAAAATGGACATTCAACACTTTCTGAAATACTGCCTTCTTTACACTTGATACCAATATAAGGCCCAGGTAACCAAAAATCTTTTTTTCTTGTATTTATTTTTAATATTTAATTTTAGATTTATTAAATCTGAAAGTTGCAGACATAGTTTTTGCAAGCTCAGCATGCTCAACAAGTAACTTTGAGTACCTTTAACAAGACAAGACTGATTTTCCTATTGGGAAGATTAATTTCTCATTGCTGTTGTTGTATAAGTACAGGCCTGTTTTCCTTTGTAATAAATAAAGCTGAAGTCAACACATGTAACCACCGGTATAATACGTGCATGTTGTGAAACTTGCCCTGACTCAAATCTGTTTAATGGTTTTCCACTGAAAATTCAACATCTGCCAACACCACACAAATCTTGATAACTGATGTCATCATGAACCCATTAAGCCTTGGTTTTTAACATGTTAGGAAAACAAAGGGTTTATGGAAGACTGCTAACAGAGGGCTAAATCCTGGAGCCCTTATTCAACAGTAGGAATTGTTCTTTAAGTAAGGTGTGAGTAAGAACATCTTAAGCCTGGCAGAATGTAAGCAAGCTCTTGTTCCACATTAAATTTAATTAACAAAGCCATTCATGAAAATGACACCGTAAGATATGAAACCTGTCACTGCAAATCACCTTTCGTCACTGAGGCTGATTTGGGAATGCATGTCTTGCCACACCAGCTACTAGCTTTGATGTGTCACAGCTGTGATACTGCAGTATGGAAAAGTCATTTAAATAGGGAGGGAGCTTTGGAGGAGTTAGGCATTTTCCCCCAAGGATCTGAAACTTCTCAGCAGAGGCCATCCAGAGATACACATTGAATAAAAAGATCTCCATACTAAAATCTCATAATATGCCTGCAGGATCCCTGTAGCAGTAGCTAAGGGAGAAGCTGTGTAGCGTTGAAAGAATAAGGAGCATCTATCCAGATAAAGGAGGAATCCTATGTTATCTTTAACATCCATACACCTGTAAAACTGATAGTGCCTATCCAGCAGTTTGTTTCCTGTGCACAGAGGTGGTTAATCAAAGTTACAGCGTAAGACTTGTGGGGGAGGGAAAGTCATTTAATTAATGTGCCAGATATCCTTGCCAAAGCTTTCGCCAAGATTAGGTTCAGATTGTAAAGAAATCTCCAAGAGAAGGATAATTCTCAACACCTGTGGGCACTTTTATTAGCTGCCTGCACAGAATAGAAAACCTTATGTTAAAGTATTTTGTCTCTGCTCTACCAAACTGACCTCACATGCTTTTATCTGACCATAACCATAAGCAGATTTTAAAGCAGGCTACAGATGAGATTGCTAATGGGCAAGTGTTCTGTGGCAAATCAACTTGAATAAAGTAACCTGTGGATGGAAGCAATCATATAAAGCTGTGCAAAAGGGAATAGCGTCAAAACAAAGGTAGGTTTGGGTGCGCAGAAGAGGAAGATACTGAGAGATCACTAGGATCTTTAATACATCCAGAGGACGCATCCACCTAATGCAGTGTTATGCAAGATCCAGGTCCAGACCACCAGGGCAGAACCTTGGCTTTGTTAAGGTGAATAGAAAAATTCCTGCAAACCTCTACATCTTTTTCTCCTGACAAAATTTCAGCAGTGTTTTTTGTTTGTTTGTTTTGGAGTCTCTGGTTTGTGTTTGTCTACTGTTGCTTTGGGGGATTTTGTTTGTTTGTTTCTTTTTTTTTTTTCCAGAGGCAGTTGATTCTACAACATTGCAGAACAAGGTTCAAAAGTTGAATGCATAGCCACAATGCTTCTAAGGAAACAAAACCTCAGTAAACACCTGATGTGTTTAGAAACATATTGCAATAGATCTAGGAAATTATTATGTTTTGGTACTGCATAATGTAACTCCTCACTAAAAGAAATTCAAGTGAATTTAAGGAGTGTTTTTCCATATTTGGTTGTGAAATCGTTTGTTTTTATCTGAAAGAAACAGTTACAACTGTCTGGTGGAGGCTTATGAAATTGTTATTCACTCTTGATCCAGCGATATGTATTTTCAGCACATATAAACACACAGGCACGTGCACGAACATGTGCAACACAATTTCTGCAATGATTTGTGGCAGCAAAACATGAATTCTCAAATGTTCATCATTCCAAACACTTTTAAAATCTCTCTTTAATCTGTTTTATCCATTTCAATTTTATTATTCTGTGGTTCAAAACACTCCTACCTTTTTTCTAGATAGAAGAACAGCAAGAGGGCTCTGATTTCCGTTCTTCTAGTGCTAACGAAATGAAAGTACTGGCAATCATAAAAAACATCTGTGACTTTGGAAAATATAGTAAAAAATCTTTAGATTTTTCAAGAAATAGTCTTGAAACATTGCCCTGAGCTTTGGTGGTTGCATTATTGCTCTGGTTGCATTTTCTTGTTCCTGTCTCTGTTGCACCAAAATCCTTTAAAATAAAATGTTAATGACAATTCACAGCCTGGTAATTTCAGGTCAGATCCTCCCCTCTCCACTCAAGCTAACCAGTATCTCATTCTGCGAGAGCCTGAGTCACCTAAATGAATGATTATGATGATAATGAGTAAATGCCATGTATATCAGGAAACTGCAGTGACTCTATAAACGTTAACTCATTTCTCCTTAAATTTTTTTCCTAGCAAACATTGCAAAAACAGTGAGTCACCCCAAGTATTGATTGCCCTTTACTTGAGGTGGGGTAATTTATAACACTTACCACTTACTGTGCAGGCAGTGTTGCATTCTATAAAGAGCTGCAGGAGGTAAGAAGAGCAGAATTGTGACAGAGCCCTGCCACTTGCAGACAGCTGCAGAGGAGTTGCAGAATCAGATGCTCATGTCATGATCCTAAAATTCAGGAGGAGATCTTAGAGTATTTGCCACTGATATAACAGCTCACAAGTCAAAGCAATTCCTGGGCAAATAAAATATATGAGTTCAGAGCTGATACTGCTTTTAACTTTCAGGAAGACTAATATAGTCTTAATTTCAACTAACTGTGTACATTTTAAACACCATAAATCTCTAACTACTATTAGCTTTTACAAAGCAGATCATGCAAAAAAAATCAAATGCAGTGGGATATTCCTAAAGGTATTTATGCTTGTCCAGGAAGGTAAAATTGCTGGTAGGAGTCTGAACCACAAGGAAAAGAGCATTCCAGCACTCTCCACAATCCACATTCAAGATGATGGCCTTCTCCTGCCATTATGTTACAACTTACAATCATTTTAAACCTATTCTTAGGATTTTACTTTGAAAACAATTCTGTGTATGTATACAAAAGAGTACAAATATTGATCACCTTTTTAAAGACTGAACTCAATACCTAACACACCATTTTCAGTACAATTACTATCAGACAGCTGAGCAGATACCTGTTAGCATTGCTGTTACAGGTTTCTCTAGATAAGACCTAACTATTCATCTTATTATAAACAATGAAATATGAAATTATGCAGAGAGCTGTAAAACGTAACACACTTTTGTGTTCTAGGGCCCCAGCCCTAGAGAGAACATTCATCAGAGTTTTACACCCGACTAGTTCCACCAGTTGAGAGAGGATTACTCATGTGTACCATGTTAAACGTGAAAATAAATGCCTGCTGGATCTTAAGGACCAACACAGGCACTGAAAAGACAGCATAATCTTGATGGGGAAATCACAGGAATATTCCTCCATGAAAAAAAAGTGAGCCTGCCGTAATAGCTGCATCAGCGCAAATTTGAGAAACAGAACCGTGGAAGTTGACTGCAGTTTTTCCACTGTAAGCCTGACCTGTAACTCATTAACTTACCACCAAAAGAGTATTCACCTCATATTCAGTTATTCAAAGAACTCAAAGGAAAAGAAAACTAGAATGAAGTTTTATTCCACTTCCCTGGAAAAATGGCAAGCCATGCCATATGTGTAAAATTGCACAAACACTAGAAAAAGACTAACAAAGAAACTATGAATGATTTATTGAACGTACTCATATAGTACACGGTTTTCATCTTTTTCTTTTTTTTTGTCCACATTAGCACCATTGGATGGTAACTCTATTTTCATATTTCATTCTTCTCACATAAATGTAAACCAATCCTCCTGAACACTAAAACTGCAAAGGTTCAAGATTGATGGTAAAACTTGTTCAGTATTTCCCTGGGTACTCGCCACCTGTCCCACAGCTAATGCTGCAATCCCCAACACTTCAAGGTATTTCTGTAAACCCCACAATTACACCAAAATCACTTTCAAATCTTTTCCTAGAACCTGAGTTCATGAACAGCTGTTAGTTTAGGAAGACTTAATGGGAGCCATTTCACCAGATACTAACATTGCTTTCTACTTCATGGGATTGTGCAGAATTCAAGACAACCTAAGGCTTATCCCATGGTGGTTGTTTTTGCATGGGTGTCAGAGTCTGTCTAGTTAAAGACAGTTCTATAAATAAAACATCAGGCCTTTTTTATTCTTCCTGTTATTACCCTCATTACGATAGGATAAGAGCACAGAAAGGTCGTAGTTTGTGAAAAATTGTGAAGCACTAGATTAGACACCTTACATGGGAATAAAATCAGTACTTCTCAAAATCCTTCAGGAAACTCAGATGGGTGGCTCATTGGGAAATATCCAAGCAACCAGATGAAAAACTTCACTCCAGCTTCCCGAACAAGTATTTGTCATTTGTTGAAGAATTTTAGGGTGATTTCTTTCCTTTAGTCTTTGTATAAACCTTCTAACTAAAGCACTGAAACTTCTAAATAAGGGAGTATAGGTCCCTGCAACTTTGGAAACAAAAGGCTATTTTTACTTTCCTTGATACAATGCAGTTTTTCCTATCTTAAATCTGCCTATCTCATCCTTTTGTTTTAATGTCACTGAGTTTTCAGGTTGCCCTTTGACAGTAGAAAAAGGCACCTGTAAGTTACAAATGCACACAGACTAACCGACCTATTACCTTTCCCCTGATCTGAAAATTGTCTATGTAATGCATCACCACCAAACTCAAAGATTTCTAACCTCTACTTTGCTGGTTTTTGTTTCATTTCAGACAAGAGAAGACCCTGCTTGCCTTAAAGCCCGACTGGTTTTTTCCAGCCTTAGTAGCTGATGTAAAGAAAGAAAATGCTTCTTCTTACAGTTCTGGACAGTACCCTGCAAGTTATCTTGGTGATCGGAAAGACTGTGGAGCTTTCTGGGAAGAATCTTTCTTCAGCTTTTATTTGCTCACTCCAAACAGATGTAATAAATTCTGCACAAACACAGATATGCATAACTCTTACAAGTGACTAGTTTTCAGAGTCAATAGCAAAAATGCAACCTATTGAGATTTGTGTTTTTAAGCTGCATAGCAGAGGCTGATCAGCAGTGCATTCACAATCTAGAGGCAAACCCCTTACACAGGCAAATTACAGGACTGAAATGGACAGAAGGAGCAACCTCTTCATTTCTGCAGGATTTCCTCTACTGCCAGGTCCAGTTCTATAAAATACGACCTTCAAATGGAGGGGGGACTAATCCTATTCCAAGTTACATGTGTCTAATTTCTAAGCTTTATACTTGAGTGCTGTCCACATTCAGATGGACACTGGGTGTTGCTCACTCTTCATATTCACACACTTTTATTGCTTTGATGCAGTTTACAAAACAGTTTATAAAAAAGATAGTTTGAGATGCTGTGTTCCCGTTTCCTCCAATAAGATGTAGTCAGGCAGACAACATAAACAGTATAGTTTCTTTTTGTCTTTCCTCTTCTAAGAAATGCTGGTTTATAATGGGTTAAAAATCTGCTGCTAAGCACTGGCCATTTTAAGGTGTATTCTTCTCCCCTGCTGATTTGCCCTCTGACCTTCTGGGGGCCAGGGTGGCTGCAGACTTCATTTTTACTCTATTTCCTGGTCTCTCTCCTGGCTGCGCACTCAATGCTTCCACAGCAGATTAATGACAGCTAATAATATCTGATATATCTGGACATTGCCACATAATGAGTTGCAGTCCCACTGGGTGCCCGAAGTGTCACTACTAACAAATTCACCAGAGCAGCACATAATTAGCATGTAAAGGGAGTGATCATGCAGTAAATCTGGAGGGGAAGATGGATAGCCCATGAGGAAAAACTATAAGGGAAAACTACTATTCTTAACACTCATTGGTAAATGTATGTTTCTTGCCATGAATATTTTCTTGAGAACAAACTGTGGACAGGTTACCTTTAAAGTAACATTATTCCTTCCATGGCTGATAGGCAGAATTTCATTATACCACTGCTAATGTTACAATATTTCTGCAAAATGTCACCATATGTAAATTAGAAGAGGTTAGGGTTTCCATCTTAGTTTTCTTTCAAGATGCACTGTCCCTTTCTGCTATGGCCTAATTCCCCTTTCTACTAGTTTACAGACATGCTAACATTGACCCAACCTTGCAAAATAGAATTGGCACTGGAGTATCTTCCTTCTCCAATAGCTAAATAAGAAGGATGAAACTCCACACATGATGGAGCAAAGCTAGGACAATAGAAATTAACTTACTCAATGAGGTTTTATCCAAAGTATAACCTCTCGTGACACATCAGAATATACCCAATAAAATAAAATGAGATGCATGAACAATGTGAGTTTCCTGGCCTGATCCAAACACGGGTCTCTATCTTGTGACCATCTGGCTGACCATCACACCCTAAATGCTGCCTGCAGTCTGGGTATGGGCAAAGAGGCTTTCCCAGGAGGAGGAGGTCGACAAGGAGCAGATGGATTGTCCTGATAGGCTGCATTCAGCCTGAAGAGCCCTAAATGGGACAGCTCTGCTCAAGTCAGTCATCTGTCCTCATTAGAAACCATTGCTCAGCAGTGTTAAAGACTTCATTTCGGTTTGAAGTTGTGTCATTTACAGGCCTTTTGCTTCTTTGACATCTGTGTGGGAACACTTGCATTTACATCTGCAGCTCTGAGGTTTATTTGAGTAATTGACCAAAACGTGGTTAATTCCAAGTGCAAGGGTTAGGGTTTTTTAATTATTATTTTGCTGAACAGAGAGGACTTTGGCCCTGAAGGCTTCAGACTTTAAATTGTTCTTGTCCATAAGGCCCTTCTGTCATTTGAGGGGGGAAAAAGTTAACAAGGAAGCCTCACTTAAAAAAGCAACCTGAAATCCCAACAAACAAACAAAAGATGCTTCCTATAACAGAGGTATTTTACCATGACAAGCAATTACTAAAAGATGTGAAAAATGCATGTTAGTTTAGTTATATAAATTGATACAAATTTGACTAGATTTATATAACTATATAAATGTATAAAACCATTATAAACAAATATATTATTTATAATTCTAATAAATTATAATATATAGTAAGTTATAATAAGTTATCTAAAGATTACAGTTATATAAATTTATATAAATAAATTAAATCATAGTTAGTTTAGCTTAGTGTAATCTCTACAGCCTCCTTCTGCAGAGAGAGTGCTTGGCCAGGAGATCCTTGTGATCCTCAGGCTGAGCAAGCACCAGTTGACAGAACCAATTTTATATCGAAGGCAGAAATTACACAGAGCCCAGGTACCAGCTGCTGTTTGTGATGCTGGTGAGCACTATTGATAAACCTTGACACTTTTAAGAGTGTGAATAGCTACTCAGCAGTGCAGGGATGCACCCTGGAAATAACAGTAGCTGCTCCTGCCCACCACTGTGTTCCTGTTTCTGTCCTTAGACAAGTGCTCATGAGCCCCACAGATCAGCTCATAAGCTCCAAAAGTTTCTGTGGGTTATATCTTTATGGGGTTTCATGCTGGTTTGTGTTCTGCTGAAGAACCAATTTTTGGAGTCATATAACTTTAGCTTTAAATTCTTTTTTTTAAAAAGAAGGTTTCCAAACTGGGTGTATAAACCCTAGGGACTTAAAAACTGTACAGTTAATTAAAAAGCAAGCTTTTTTTAAGAAAAAAAAAATCCAGCAAGTTTTCCAACTTAGAAAGGCTATTTAATTGGATTTTGGAAAGAAAGAAAAAAGAAAAAAAAATAAAAATATTTAAACTTTTCCTGACAAATAACAACTTTAATTTTGAATCCCTTGTTCTATTTCTTTGTCTCTGCAATCCATATGGTAACTCTCAGAACAATTATTCAAGATTCACCTTTTCACATAATTTCTTTGAATACAAAAACATCCAAATGAATAAAAAACAAAACAAAACAAAATAAATAAAACTAAAAATTAAAACAAGGCTTATATTGTTTATCTTGTTTTTAATGAAAGAACAAAACTCACAGCCTATCCAACTCCCACAGGGACCTTTTTTTATGCAATCTTAATGATAATTAACTGACAGTGATTGATGGCTAGTACTGAAGTAATAGTAGATACAACTGCACAATTCCATCCAATTCGCTTTTCTATTTTTTATGAGTCCTTGTTTATTTCTGAATAATATCAAATGAATTATTTGTCCAATTATAATTTCACATTTAAAGTTCATCAGAAATGCATTTGCCCAATTGTTCTGTCACTTTGCTGACTGGGATTTCATATAGTCAGATTTCATTCTCTGTCAGGTTTAAGGAGGGCAACTACTTTTGCCTTGGAACTACATGAAAACATTCACATACATTTCCATATATTTTGTAGGCAAAAGTATTTCTGCTGGAAAATGGGCCCTGGCACACTGAGGCCATACAGAATTGTTGAATGTGTCCATGTGGAATTATGAGTCTTTTTTAGCTTCATTTCAAAATATTGTTGTTAGCATTATAGTCATCTCTAGGGGTATTTTTTATATGCACTGAATTGTTTTTCCACAAAATCACCTTTGCTGAGAAACTCCCAGAGTCTCACATCCAACTTTGGTCTTGTTGAAACACACAGTCTCTCATATATTGTCTAGAATGACTATGTGAAATTACTACAATTTATTCTTTCTTCTTCAAATCTACTGTTTTAAATAATTGTTGCCATTACGCTGGTTGTGTCAGCCTTAAAATTCTGTATATATATCAAGTATTTTAAAAGGTTTTTGCAGAGGTGTCTTGCTTTACCAGGAAAATGGTCCAATTTGAAATGTGTATGTTACATAGAAGACCTCATGTTTTAAATTTCTTCACTGACAGGTGAATTCTCTCTAGTATTTTATCACTTCTTGCCTTTAAATGACATTATTTTAAGTGCTTTTTTGAAAGACTCTTTCTTTCTTTTATTGGTTGAAAGAAAAATAAGTTCTTTTTAGACATGCAGCGTTCCCTTAACAGCTTCACTGCCCTTTCAGTGTGTCATTACATATAACAAAATGTACACACAATGCATCCCTTGGGAGTTGAAGCTTATCACTGTGCAGTACTTTCAAAGTGAGTGTTTTATACCATTTGGCACCCTGAGGACATGTGAGGTGACACCACTGATCTCTCAGGAGAGACCTCACTGATTTCTTACTGCTCTTGCTGATGAAGAAATTAGTCAATAACTATATTTTGTAAATTCTAGCAGCCTTTTCTTTCTTTTGCTCTCTCCTGTAAGACAGAGGCTGTGGTAAAACTGCATCTGCCTGGGCCTCAAGGCATGTTCAGTTCTTGCCTACCTTTATGCCCTCCTTGATGAGAGTAACAAATCAAGTTCAAGCATCCTGTACTGAGGGATCCTTCACTAACCAGACATTGCTAAGCCCTGACTACTGGTAAGACTTTCATGGAGGTCTATCAACAAGTCTCAATCATCCATACAGGTTATTGCTCAGGGACAAGGGACACCTCTTTCTGCCCAGGGGCTGCCTGCTGTCACTGAAGCATCCTTTTCCAATACAATCAGTGATCATCTGACACACAGGGGACTTCCAGACTTCCAGGATTATGGCCAATAAACCTTTCCCACTATGAGAAGAACAACCAGTGGCCATGAATCATGCATTTTTCAAGCACTAGAGAAGATGGGCAATACATAAATACCTCCTTATTTTTGAGGAATGCTTTCCTTAAGAATAAGCTGGGAAGTGTTAGTCTGTGCACAAGAAAACATATCCCTGCCTCATGCAGAAATGACATAGTCCCACTGCTTCAGAGACAACTACAAATGGAAAAAAAAAATTGCAAGAAAACTGAAGGTGTTTTGTTGGTTTCTTTTTTTGTTTGTTTGTTTGTTTTTTTTCCTAATTCAACTAAAGGAACAAAGCAGCAAAAACAAATGGTTTTGTGTCAAAAGAAGCATTCCTTCCAAGTGACCTGAAATGAAACATTTCCTTATCACAAATCATGAGCAAAGTAAGGGACACAAAATCATAGAATGGTTTCAGCTGGAAGGGACCTTAAAGATCATTCAACTTTTTTTACATAACAAGAAGCAGCACAAATAGGAAAGGCTGAGGAGCTCCACTCCACTTCCCCCAGTTTAAAACTTTAGAGCAATTCTGACATCTCTGAGCAAATAGGTGACTTAAGTTCAAAACCTATCAGGTAAAGGTAGAAAAGGATCTAAGCTCTTCCAAGTCCTAAACTCTGGGATGCTGAAAGGGTTGACAGGACAAGGCAGCTACATATTCTGCATTATAAAATTTTAGTCTCAATTTCTTCATTAGAGAAAATTACTCATGAATATGACAAAAATCAGTACTTTTCAACAGGCTTTCTTCTAATTTTATGTACACCCACCTATCATATCCGTATAAGTAACATCAGAAACATATAGTAATGAAGACAATCATCTGGTTATAAATAATTTGCTATCTGACACAATCCCAAGTTTCTTCACAAGAAGCAAGAATTATAAAATGCATCCAAGATTTTTGGAAAGAATGATATATTTATATTCCCTGGTACTTCATGTATGACAAATAACACCTGAGATAATTTTTAGATCAAATACCACATGGTAAAATACATCCTTAATTTTATGCTGGTGGGCCATTATAAAACAAAATAACAGTTAGATTGACCTTCCAGATCCTGTGTTGAACTATCTCTTGATCACACGAAAGCATGGGTACAGATTTATAAACTTCAGTCAATGGGACCACCTTCATGTTTTGATACTTTCAGCTTCAAGTGAAGTCAGTTACCAAAGTATTCTTAGTGAGACATGGAGTTTACAAAAGGCTTCATGAGTTTCAGGACGGAATCTAATCTACCTGTACAAGTAGTTGTTCTGCTGCAGAACCTAGAGAGACCATCTTATACTGCAGAATCATGACTGTTCTCTTCACTGCCTAAATCAGGCTTTAGCTTTTGTGTCCATCTCTTAGGTCCACAGAGTAAGGAACAGTGAAAGAGAAGGGACTTAATCTCATTGTGTCTTGTCTGTGGGTAATTTAGAGGAATTTGTTTGAAAGTAGAAAGCCAGCACCAAACCACACTGAAAACAGTAGCATTGATGTGCACTGAAGTGCAGTAATCACGCGTGGGCGAACTCTGCCCTCCTTCAGGTGCAAAGTCAAAAACAAAATCCCCGTTTATTGCACAGTGTGAATTCCCTAAATACCCCCACAAAACAGGATATAACATCATGTAAACAGGAAAGATGTTCACCACAGTGTCTCCCTATCACCTGGAGCAATACACAGACATTGCCTATTATGGTAACAGGTAGACAATACCCTATAAGGTCACAAACTACAATCTTCACTTCTCACAGGTCCAGCTTTGTCCACAAGCCACAAACCTCTCTCCGCCCATCCCCGGTGACCTGGATACAGTCCCAGGGTCACCTCTGGGCCCAGGAAAGAGGCTGTCTCTCCGGCCTTCCGGGCTTATCTCTCTGTCACCACATAGTGTAACCCAACACTGAAGAACAATGTGAAAGGAGAGCAATAAGTTAGATATTCCAGCACTTAGTTTTGGACTTCTATTTCTGAAGATTTGGACCGGGCCTGTTCTCTAGTTCCTGTTGCATGTTTCTGCCATGCAAGCAGTGGAAAATGAACATATCAGCTATGGATAACCTGAAAGAGACTAAGAACTGTGTTGTGACCCTACTTCAATTTGCAGAGCTGATATTTTACGGATAAAAAGAGGACAGTACTCAAAATACATGTACCAGAAAAATGAACAACACCCAAAGCCTGTGTCATTTTCTCTGGGAAGTTTCTTTCAAAACAGAAGTATTTAGCTAAAGACATTTCCTTCTCTTTAAATTTTTGATAGGTCTGGAAGAAAGCTCTCCTATTTGAAGCAGAATGCTTACAGGATCGCACAAATGTCTCCTCCAATAATGGGAACAGAGTTTATTTCTACCTCCCTTTGTCCCACTAAGTTTCAGGCCAGGTTTTCTAACACAGTTTGAAGGTTGTTATAAGGCAAGCAACCAGCCTCTTTCCAGAGTGGACAAATTAACTGATTGAAATTTCTGCTGCTGTCATGACTCTGTATACACAATTCTATTCTTATTGGACATTTTGCTTGCCAAAATAATATCTAGGTAGGTACAGAAGTTCCAGGTTCTATTTTGTTATACCCATCTGTACAGGCACCCATGAATTTTGAGCCAGTGTTACCTTGCCATCACATTATATGGGAGAATTGGAAGAATGGAAAACAGCCTCTACTAAACTTGGTGATTCATCTAAACAAGCTTTGTTTCAGTAAAGCAAAATTTGTACCAGTCCACATCCCAATTACCCCAGACAAATCTGCCATGATTTGTAATTACATTATTATTTTAAATTAATCCATCCATGAATTACAGTTGTCTTTTGTTTATTCACTTGTTTAGGCTGGTCTAAAAAAATGAGCAAAGCTTTCAACCATTTATAATAAAGGCAAAATGACCAAAAAGACCTACTTTTTTTTTTAGTTTGCATTAATGAGTTCATCCCAAAATATATATGCAATAATAGAGGAAATTAAGTTATAAATGTAGGGATGTGCTCCAAGACACCGTGAAAATCTGCATGCAAATGCATAATAATCACAAATCTACATTATTACAATATTAAAAAATACCTACAATTAAATTATCATGTGGAAATAATCATAATGTTATTGGAAACTCAATTATTGTGGCAACCCTTGTCGGGGAATTAGCAGGCTATGGCAAAGGCAAGTCAGACCTGAATTCATCAAATATATATTATCACAATATTACATGTTCACTTCGATTCCATGCAAAGACAAACATCCTCACTCACTAGTATCTGCTCAATGCATTTGTATTATTCATGAACAACTCTGTGATCTATTATACATACAAAACTGATTGTACGCTGCTTGCCTGAGGCTACAATGCAGAGACACAGAATTAATTTTATTATATACACATGCATGATAATTGTGTAGAATTCGGTCAAATATCAAACTCTGCTCCTGTGCTCCATTATTTTACTTTCCAAAAAGAGGTCTAAGGTCAGCAGCAATTTCTCTTTGGTGACAGTGAAACTCTTTGTCATTTAGAGTAGAAAGTTCCTGGGTACTAACGAGCCTGGTGCTGTGATGAATGGTCACACATTCCCTTTCCCCTCCAACCCCCACTCATCAAAGGGAAAATGTAACTTTTATTGAGATTCTCAAGAATTTCTTGCCTCTCATGCACACAGAAGTCACTTTGGTCTGTGGACTTGAAGACTTCATTTGTCAGAGATGGAGGCAACTTTTTCGTTTGTTTTGTAGACTTGGCTAAAAGTGTGCGAGATGATAAATACAATTAGGGAAACTTACGTGCAGCTGTAAGAACCTTTGTTATTGTCACAATATTTAAGTAAAATCTCTAAAAATGTTTTCACAGAACCCTCTCCCCTGCTTCAAGTTTTCACTAAATTAAAAAAAAAACAAACAACTAACTCCCCTTTCTTTAATAGCACAAGGGACTTATGTGAAGGTCTTCTCAAAATGTAGAAAAGCCAGAAAGACAAAGATTAGTGCCATACAAGACATTTGTAATTGTTTGAAGACACTAGGAGATAGAGATGCATTAAAATTGAGAAGGAACATGAACAAGGCATACCTCAAAGTCCTGGCATGGATTCAAATGACACTGAAAGTCAGCAGGACACTCACCTTCAGTATACTACAATTTAGGTAGAAGTCAAGTTTAGAGGAGTAAGTTGTATATATAAATTTTAGCAACAATAACTACTGTCATTCAACTTCAGAGATGGGTATCAACTCCCACAGTGCACAAACAACCCTTAGTATGCATCTAGCCTAATGATCCAAGAGCGTTTTTTCAGGAATGAGAAGGAGTAAAAGGTTATCTTTAACTGAGAAAAACTGTTCAGTGTGACATTCTTCATGCTGCATTAAAATCAAACCCTGAAACATCTTGTCCTTGTAGTTCCACTCCTATTCTCCATCTACCATCTAGGCACTTGGCTATCACACTTTGAATCTCTGAGATTTAAAAATGAAGAACACTCACTCCTTGCCCAGTGCATTTGGAGTATAGTCCCACTCAAACATATCCCAAATCCATCTTTGCATTACTGCACTGCTTTCAACTGTCATAAGCAAAAGGGGTTCTCCAAAGCATTTATATTCTTGATTCATAATATTTATAGAAATAAACTGTAACAGGGACTCTAAAGAGTTTCTCCAAGACTACTCATCATCCAGGCATGATTTAAACAACCTCATCTTTAAATCTATGTTTTGTATGTTTATGTCATGACCAGAGTCCATAATTTTCACAGTTCCAAAGACAATGCAGGGTGATCTGCATTTAGCAGTACATGGCTCATAAGTTTACCACAACATCCCTAATTTACTATAATTCCATAAAGTCTTCACTGTCCTAATTAAAAAATATGATAGACACATAAGAAAATCTCAGGAAGGAGGAACGGAACAAATCCCTCGCATAGCTGCATCACAAAAGGTAATAAGTGAACATATTAAGGTGGGCTGCTTATCTTGGGTGACTCATAACCATCAACAGAAACAGCAAAAACATGCTTCTGACCAGTCTCCAGGGCAGCAGTTTAGCTAACTGAAATGCTGGAGTGCAGAAGAAAAGCACTTGTGTAAAAGAACATCTCAATAATGCATTTTGTCACTTAAGTGTATATAACTCCATTCTGTTCTTGAATATTTCTGATTTTAGGTCGGCACAAGCTACAACTTTTTTACTGTTAGCAACTATTCCAAGAGGGCTGACACCTTTTAAATATTCCACTCCTTCGCAGTAAACCCATGATTATTTTCTGCCGTGTCAGAAATAGGTGAGCAGCAGGACCATACAGTTCAGGCAGCATCATTTACCTTCAACCTTTGCTGTAAAAGTAGGCAAGTTGTCAAGTTGCAGGGAAGATTTCTCCTGGAGATTGTTCATTTGGCAGGCTCTGGAAGTCAGTAAAGATAATGGGGAGAAAGGCCCTGCTGAAGCTGCTCGTTTTGTCATCATTACCCCAGTTCCTGTGAGGGCCTTGAGTTGAGTTCAGATAAAAATACAAATTCTTAGAAATTTCCCTGGACCTCACCCAAATTACCAAACCTCTTA
This sequence comes from Eulacestoma nigropectus, assembly GCA_013397775.1. NCBI lineage: Eukaryota > Metazoa > Chordata > Aves > Passeriformes > Eulacestoma > Eulacestoma nigropectus. Next base: position 3,302,923 of record VZTE01004781.1, read on the forward strand.
AGAACATGAGGAGGTCAAACAATCTGAGAGGAAACACTTTTATTCAACCTGAGCCTGTTGCTCAGTCTGATATGCCTGAAAACACTCCCATGAGTTACCCATGGCATTCTGGAACTTTCTCACTGGCCTTCAACTCCCAAAACACACTAAAACATACAGGGAAAAAAACCCATAGCACATTTTCCAAGCTTCTAAAACAAACTCATTTTAAACATCATATTGCTTTTAACTGGTTTGTCCAACTCCACTTATTAGTAACCACACTAGAAGCACCAGCTAAAAAGCAAATTCTTGCAAAGACTGATGTTATTTCCTCAGTTAATATTTATTTTGCATGTATCCATAGAAATACTACACGGAAAGAGTGTGCACATACAGAATAACTCTTGGCTTAATTTTCCTGCCAGCTATCAGACAGCATTGCTCATGCACAAATCTTTTGGTATTTAATATTCATAATGCAGAAGCATCTACTGATCCCAGTTAGGATCAAGAAATTTTATGAGGTGTTGTACAAACCAAAGATTATCACTGTTCTGCCACAAAGAATTTACAGTTGGACAGATTGACAGACTAACTGTTTCTGTACTGGTTGTTATGTTAGAAGTATTTTTTAATCTTATTCTAGTCACTCCTTAATGCAAATATAACACTATAGGTAGCTCTATGCAGTAATATGGGGCACTCTTTCAGCAAATGCAGGACAAGGCTGTACTTCAGCAGCTACTGGGGCAAAACAGTTACTCTGTTTTAACAGGGTTTTTTTGTAGTTTTGGGGAGGTGTTATATTTTCACTGATCTATTTTATTTCGGTGGAAAGTTACATGATAGTATTAGTCAACCTGAATACACTTTAAAAAATAATTCTTCTTCAGTTCAAAAGAAAAGTTGGCTAACATTAACAACAATATTCATTTTGACTATCTTCCTAATGGAAACAATTCGACATTTGGTTTCAAAATGCAGCAATATTTTTGAGATGTGACCCTTCCCCAATACATCTTTCCCCAAAGGAGGTGGCATCGTAGTCGTTTGCTTGTGCTTGGTTCACAAAACAATTGCTGTTAACTAGTGACAAAAAGGCTTTCCTAGTTCAAAAACTATTGGGGAGGAAAAAATTAAAAAATCTTTACATAGCTTTATTGGCCATGATCAACTCCTTAATTCCTTCTTGAGAGGCACATGAAGAAAAAACAGGTTACCTTTGAGGCAAGTTTAGTGTTTAAGCGTTCTTTGGGAAGCCTGCATTGCTGAGAGACAACAGCTTTCCCAAGGCTAAGCAGAGAGCTAGATGGGATCAGAGCTCAGGAGTAACGTTTCCCAGTCACATGCGACCACCAGCTCTCTTCTGTAGCCCACTAAAGGCCTCTGGCAACCTGAATTCCCCAAATGAGGCAGTAGAGGATGCTCCTTCAAATATCTCCTTGATGCCAAGGATGTTTCTATGGTAATTCTGCATTCAAAGTTACTGGTTCGTGCTGCATGAGAGGCTACACAAGGGCCCAAGGAAATGAATGAACCTGTCTAAGGTTGTGCATACCCAGGGGGCTTCCATAATTTTGGGTGCGCAGAAATACAAAGACGGAATAATGACAATGTTGTGCTGCACTTCATTTGTTGAATTACTTCAATACCTTGCTCACAGATGTGTGCATGTGAATCTAATCAACCAAACTCCTCATAGACAGCAGAGATTATTTTGAGAGATTATTCCTGCTTCTGCTACAGAAAAAGCACCAGCCTTTCATAACCTCTTGAATACGGGGAGGTGTGTGTGCATGCATACACAAACACACATATACCCCTCTCTCTATATGCACCAAAGGAAAGGTGAGGATAAAAATTTTCCTATATATAACACATTCTCATAAAGATACGATGATTAAAAACAGACCTGCCTTTTCATGCAGAAAAAATCCCACACCGTAACCTGTTTGATTTTTTATCTAGTTAATCAATTATATAAAAGAAAACAAAACAAAAATAATGGAGAAAGGAAAGCTGGCATCATCAGAAATAAATATCTGAAAAAAAAATTATTTCTCCATATCCCTTGAAATCCTAGAAAAGGAAACTTTTTTGTACTTTTTCTTCTTGAATCATATTTTGCTTCCGATTCTAAAACAGCACGTTCAACTATTCAATTTGCTGTTCAATAATAGTGACTCATATTGCCTTTTAAATGCACACAAAAAAGTTGCATCTTTTTGTTTTCATTTTCCCTGCGTGTTTGTTGCATACTGACATCAAATTCCCTGCAGGCATCCTAACCTTGCAATTGGAGAAACAGCGCTCCAGGGTTTTCCACATGCCTAATACACCTGGATAAAAAGTGCTAATTGTCCTCACCAACTTCCATTAAATGACAGCAGTAAGGAACAAAATATGCTTGATTTGCAGATGCTAGTGCCACTGGGAATTAGCAGCAGATTAATAATTGTGCAGACCTTGAACATTCCCCTAGCACTGGCAGCCTGGGTTTCCAGTGGAACGTCAGACTACAAGGCCTTTGTTTTTAGCATGCTTTCCTGAGGAAATCAGGCTTAGGCATTTGCACTCTTTTCCTCTGTGTGTTTGGCTGGCCTACCTTCCCACAATAATTTCTGGTTAATCTGAACAAATTTTAAAGGAAAGTAGAGGTTGCAAACATACAGTGTCCTTAGCACTGTATCTTTGTGAAAAACAGCCAGCTAGGTAGATACAATCAAGCCTGAGCATAAGTGTTTGAATTATCCTGGCTTTTGAGATTCAGGTATTCTTGCAGACAAATAAACCCTAATTCTGTTCAAATTTCGTTGGCGCTGAAAGTAGAAGGGAGATGTGCCATATCACACGTTCAGCAGGCAGCAACCTTGCACCCAGCCACCTTTACGGATCAGGTGACAGACTAGGTTCCCAGTTTGTGGTGATTTTTTTCTTTTTACAAACCCATATGCCAAAAAAATCCTTTTTCACCTTGAGGCTTTGAGTGGGCATCAGGAGTCAGCTTCTTGCACAGGTTCATCCTTGCTCTTTTTTCCTTCAGATAAATTCAGGGGCCAGTGCTTTACCTTGTCTCCTCTTTTCTTGCTCTGCTGCTGCTGCTGTTTCCTCTCCACTCTTGGCACACATGAGGACACCACCCCTATGGCATGCAAACTTACTGGCAGCTCTGGTGGCATTGCAAAGCTCATTTCTGCAGGCAGCAACATGATTATGGCGAAGGTGAGGGCGAGGTTGAGCAAATGTGTTTCAACACTTCTTTCTTTGTATTTATCACCGTGCCATAGCATTCCTGCAGCCTGGCCTGCTGCTGCTCCAGCTGCCTATGCAAACTCCTGATGGAGCGCAACAGCAGGAGCCGTCGGTACATAGCTAGCTGGAGCCGGTACTTCTCCTTTTCCTCCTTTTTCCTGTTTTCTAAGGCCTCCATTACTTTTGTGGTCTTCATCCAAATCACACAGCCCAAACTGCAAGAGGCCATATTGCCCTTGGTGCCGCTCCCTGCCTGCCGCGTGTGCCAGTCCCTGGGGTCGGTCCCAGCCTTCAGGGCCTCGCTGGCCTCACCGGGCAGCCTTGGGGCCTGCAGCACCTCTGAACTCAATTCTCCATCACAGCACGGGCTTTCGGAATGCAGGGAGGCAACATCCACAGGCAGCAGCTTAGCAGCCGCTACAGGGCGTGAGGAGGCACCTAACGATGCATCTACAGCTGCCAGAGGATGCTCAGCCAGCCCAGGGGCTGTCCTCCGTGCCTGGCCACCACTAACCATCTCTGGGCCAGTCAGGGCTTTTACCTGGGCCGCTGCCCTGCTGGAGAGGACAGACAGCCTTTCTGGCACCGCTGAGCTTCCCTTGTCTTCTTTAAGGCTCTCTAGCAAAGGGCTGGCAGAGCAACCAGGGGGTGCTCTTACAGCATCATGAGTCAGAAATCGGTCTTCATCATCACTGCTGTTTTGGATCTCCTCTTCATCTCTTGATATTACAGTTGCTGTCTCAGCCATTTAATGCATGAGCTACAGAAACTTTCTGTGGACAAAATGGAAGTAAAAGGATTTTATTTCCACATACACACATGGAGAAGCCCACTGAAGAGTGACATTTGAAGAAAGAACCTCTTTTTATATTTAAGCAATGGACCTATTACTTTTCTAATAAAGCACAACCCTTGGGTCACTTCAGGCCATTTCTTGTGATTTGCATTAGATGTTCTTCGAGACACAACATTAATCCAATAATAATTAAAATGATATACTGTACTATTAACATTCTCAAATCTTTAAAGGCAAGTGATCTATCCCTGCAGCACTGGCTGTGCTGACTAATTAAACAGAATACAGTTGTAAATGGGCATTGTAAGCACTTCTCCCATTTAAGAACACAGGTCTAACAAGTGTAGTTTGTAGAGATGGGCGAGTTATTGGGATGGATCAGCTTTAAAGGGAGGTGGAGGTACCACAAACAGCAGGTTGCATTTAAATGCCTTCTCCAAGATTAATTTGTCTACTACCAATTTCTTTACAAGGTTGCCTTCCCCCCCGCATTCATTCTAACAGTAAAGCTATATTAGCACCACGCTAGCCAAAGAGAGGAAAAAGAAATCAAACACTTACCGAGGTTACTGGGGGGAAGGAAAAGAGTTACAGTGCATTGTGTCTGTGTATCATGTTTTCTTGAATGTGAGTCAGCACAATCTGGAGCAGAAACATCACGGTGCTGGAGCAGGAGCAGCAACAGCATTACGCTGTTCCACCCAGCAACAACACAGTCAGTCCCAATCACAGAGGAGTGCAGGGCTGCTTTCTTACTCCTCAGTGGGCATTCCTCCCTGACATGCAGCTTTTATGTCATCTTTGAGCATCAAAATGAATACCAGGATTGGATGGCACTTTTTTCCCACCTCAAAACTAAACATACCTGATTCACCCATTCTACAGGGGGCAATACCTATGGCCCTTCCCATCCCTGACAGTCAGCAAGGAGGTAGCACAGCATCAAAAGAGGGTGAGGCATGCTGGACTCCAGTGTGCATGTTTTCCTTCAGAAAAAACAAGCTTAGATAAACTTCAGTTGCATGAACAAGCTAAACCTAAAAATGAAGCAAGCATTCAGCACCAACCAAATGCTAAACATGAAGACAGGCAGAAGCTGTAGATCGAAGTGGTTAATGTACACCCATGTTTAATGAGGCTGGCCTAATCTTTAAAGAGCAGCACTACATCCAACTAAACCATGCCACAAAACAATAAACCTTATCTGCGCTTCTGATGTTCAGAAAAGCTACCTTCAGCATCATCTCTTGTTGTAGTGCCAGGAACAAAACTCACAAATGATCTTCCTGCAGCTACTTCAATCAATTTACCACAGGGCTTCAGTTGCCCCAAGACTTTCTCTACTCCATTCTGCTAATATAAATAGAAGAAAGAAGCAATCCAAAATACTATCTAAAATCTTCCTGCAGCTGGAAAAGAATGAAAGTAGATCCTATCTCGACTTCTACATGTGCTGCAACACAGATAATGATTTCTTATTTTTCATCTGCACTGACTAGCCTTCTTTCTGATGAATCTGCTAGGATATGTTTACAAACTTGAACACACAAAGCCTGGTTAACATTAATTCAGATTTGTACCCCGAGATACAACTTGAATGCATTTTTTGGTGCAAGACATAATTTGCACTGAATTTGTAAAATAAACTAAACCTGCTGTGTTTATGTGCCAAATCATGCTGCAGATTATATAAATACTACTCGGAAGAGATTAATATCCAGTGAGTTAATATACAGTGCAAGTTTATATCTTGCTGATTCCCATTTATCTGAATCACAAGCTACGGTAATTGAAGAATATGGAATTCAGATAACCAGGAATTTATTGTATTAACACATTGAAAAGATTCATTGTAATACAGCATTATGTAGAGAGTCTTTCAGCTTCTCTTGCCTCCAAAGCACTGCAGGCATATCTCCCACTCCAAAGAGGACAGGAGATGAGTCCTAGGTAGTGTACCTGATCTCCAGCTATGGCAATACTTTTCTATCAGTTATAGTATTCTGTTCCTCACTTCTACCTTTGTAGCAATTTGCTGCAAAATAAGTATTTTCTAATAGTCTAACAAGGCATGAAAAGCCAGAGTTTTGGTTTCTGGGGTGTTTTTTGTAGTTTTGTTTGTTTGTAGGTCCTGGTTTTTGTTTGTTTGTTATTTCTCTGCTGCTTTAATTTTTTCAGCAAAATTTTACAGTCAGCACTCCTTAAAGAGACGAGCAGGAGGACAAAAAAGTCATTTTGCACACCAAATTAGTGTCACTAAAAATAATAATAAATGTTTTGTAGGTGTAGATCTGAATTGAATAAATAGCATCTGATGCAATCAACTGAACAATAAAACTCCAATCTAAACTCATTTATATAGATGGCTTTTCATAGAACATTATGACTTTAGCTGTAATATATGAAGCTAAATAGCAAAAAAAAATTCAGTTCATTGGACTTAGAGAATCAGCAAAATAGAAATACTGCAAAAAATACATAATTACTATTGCTAAAATACAAGTTCCATTTATGGCTAGGGCTGCATGCAAGTTTCTATTATCGCACTTCCCTCCATTGTTCACAACCTCATAAAATATCAGCTAAAGGATGAGATGGAAAGGTTCTAGATTCAGTTTCTGCCTGCATACATACTGAACACTTCAGCAAAAAAATAGAGATGCTCCAGTACAAAAGTGGGAACAAAACCAGTCTTACAGCTGGGAAGACTTAAGGAAACCTTTCAGGAGAAAGGTCTTTTGTGTAACTGACAGACTGGGGAACAGGGAACGAGACCACCCCTCATTTCGATGGAAACATGTAAATTCCTGTTCTGAGATGACACAACAAACTTATTCACCTATGACTGCTACCTTGAAGAAGTGACTCCTACAGTTTATCTCCCTTTTATTTGCAATTTGACAGACCAATAGAGACCTGAAAAGACCTTATTTAGTTTCTTCTTCAAAAGGCGCATTGTGCTATTTCCCTGGTGAAGAAATAGAACAGGAGAGTTTGCTGTTCCTCCTAAGAACCTGTCTCAGGCAGACTCTGCTCAACACCACTTGCTCACCCCTGGACTTGTTTTTCTGTTTGTGGGAACTTTTCCAGGCAGAAGCTGCTTCAGATTTCATGGTGAACAATTAGGTCAGAACAACACACTGAGAATTTCAGGTAGGTAAAATGAAAGCCAAGATGCCTCCAGTTGAGGTTCATTGCCTTTCATTACCACCCGTCCACAGGCTGATGCAGCTGCAGCAGTTTCAAGGTGTCGATAGACCCCAGGGAGCTATCTTCAAGCTGTCAGTCTTGCACGCCCCTGAGAGGTCTATGCCAGCAGAGGTTTTTAATCCACCACACTCTTTCAGGCAATAGCTACAAGAGGTGCTGGGCAACCCGCAGGCTCATGAACGTAAGCATGTGCTGAAAGTCTCTATGCTTGCAGGCTTAAGGAATGAGCGCTGAGCCATCATAGTGAGGTTTTGTGTCATAGCAGAAAAGGCCTGGTCACAGGGGAGTCCCTGAAGATAGCCAGGACAACTATTTCTCCTTTCTCTTCCAAATATGATGCCATTCTCAAGCATGGACAGATATGAGGACAGGAAGGTGTTTGGGCTTCTTTTATTTCATTAAGTACAAATGTTTTACTGAATTTCAAAGCATAACAGCCAAACACATTTACAAACAGCATCAAAGGTGAGATAAGCATTGGTGAAGATAGACCATTAAAAGACCATGGCCTGGGATGCTATGTTGTTTTTTTATTTCAGTTTGGGGAGTATTTTTAGCAAAGTATTAAAAAATATCCTATTACACAGTAGTGTAATTACATATTTTATATTAATTGCTCTTAAAGATCAAAAGCCATATTCTGTCTGTTAATGTACACACTTGTATGGCCTTCTATGAACTCAATGAGATCCACATGTGTGCATCTGAGGCCTAAATTTTTCCCCAAAGATTCTTTAAAATCCTTTTATGGGGCAGTAAGTCGTAGAAAAAAGTCATATGTTCTCTTTCTTGTGCCTTCATACCCACAACAGGCAGGAGTTAAAGGCTGCTCTGCATTGCACTGGATAGTAACAGTATCCCAAGGGCCCAGTGGCCAGCCAGGGATTGCCCTCATTCTGCTCTCGCGCTCATCCACACCCAGGAGTTTCTCCAATCCTTCTACAAACAGACAAATAAAAAATGGAACCCACCAATGACAACAAGAAACGATCTAGATGTTTCAGGGTCAGGGAAAAGCATCACAGGGCATCTCCATGGCTTTCAGACAGAAGGAAATTAGGAATATGTACAGAGATGCAGCACAATTGTGTGTTCTGGAAACATTTAAGAAAAGTAGAGTGAATGCATGACTTTACCAGTGAGGAAAGGTTCAATGGCTTTAAACACAAAAATACAGGCATTTGAGCAGACCATCTTTATATTAAGGGTAAAAGACATTGAAACAATCTGCCACAACTGGTAAAAATTAGCAGGCTTGCTGCCAGTCTCAACAGAGCTGCCTGTCAGAGGTGCAAATCTCTAAAGCAGTAGACTCACACTGCATTCAGACTGAGTTTCAGTTGAGTGTGCAAGCTTCGAAGTCTTAAGACTGCAGGTGCCAAAGTGACCCAAACACTAGGAAGGGCTTGATGACAACTCTCACTGCAATATTTCAGCAACTCTACCCCTAACTCTGCCTGGGCTTAGCTATTCCCAGGTACACAAAATGAAAAATACATTTATATGGCTTTATAAAGATATTTTAGAGGTGAAATGTTTTGATTTTTCCTCAAGGCAGCAGCTGTTCTCCCTATCATTTTTGTGGAAAGCATTAGTTTACGGTTTCAATCACCACTCACCAAGTGAAAGAATAACAGCATCATTGCCCGAACCAGTCTAAGTCCACATTCCTGCCATCAGTTTCACAGAGCTGTGTTTTTATGCTGAAGCAGCCACAAAGGACTTTAGAAAGTCTTGTTACGAACTCAGAGATCTACTTCAGCTTGCACAACAAGCAGCTGAAGATTGTCACAGAGGCCAAGGTGGGAAAGGACAACCCATGGGTACGCAAATCTGGGATTTTGCTGGATTTTTCTTCCATCTTGGCAGACCAATCTATATTAGGCAGACCCAGCTGGCATCAAATGGGCCAAACAGACTGCAGAAGAAGCACTTTAAATATAGTTCTTAAAAATTCCAGCACATTTCAACATGAAGGAAACTTCACGTTCCTAGAGTGGGTTAAGAATCCTTTGCAACAAGGACGCCTGCAGCATATACCCTACAAATTAGTGGTGGGGGGCAGATAGAAATCTTTATACTGACTTAAAAAACCTTGAGAATTGCCAGTTTACCCCATTAATTTTTTCAGCTTCTAATGTAGAGTATACGCTTGTCTATAATTCATTTTCATTCCAAAAAGCGAAATCTGATAAAAAAAATTATTAATTGCAAAAAATAAGTTCCCTTAACTCTTAAGTGAAAAGGAAATTCCAAAGTATCAAAGGTTTCATTCTTTTTCCCCCATAATAAAGAAAAGATTTTGTTCCATGGTAACAAAATTAAAAGTAACCTTCTACAATGTGATGCTTCTATTTTTTTTAACCTTAATTTTGTAGAATGCCCATCAATTTGTTCAGGAAAAAATAAAGTGAGGGAGAGGGAGAGAAGAAAATACAGAAAAATTTAAAGTAAACATGTAACCTGACATTACAGTCTTCTTATGGAGAAGAGACTAAAAAATTGTTCCTGCGGAAAAGATGGTACTCGAAATATATTGAATAACTTCCAATATTAAAAGAATCAAAGGTATTGCTCATATACTTCAAGAACTCCATGCCTGGCAGGTGAATACTGGATTACCCAACCTAGCTGTTAGATTTCAGATGTGAAAATGAGTATGTAGAGAACTCATGTGTCTAGTTACAGTTCATATCCGGTATGCATTGAGAGAAAAGTCCTTTCTTCTAATGAATATGTAAACAGACTATGTAATTTTTGGTAATTGATGCTTATGCTTGCTTTCATTTTGACACTTGATCATAACTGACAAACTGGCAGCTGAAGAAGAAGAAAACTCTAAGCTGTAAGAATAATAAACAGAGCACGGTGATAGATGGAAAAAAACCCCGCGTACATGGGAGGAAAACGTCAGGAAATGGGGCTAAGCCATAAATGGATAGAAAAATAATTGTTTGGTGTTTCTACAACTTAAAATGAATGTACAGACATTTCCAGAAGCCAAGTACATTTTTTTTCCTAAAGCAACAACATTAAATGTGTGTAAATTTTCTGCCTTAGCTGTTAAACCAAAACGGTATATGAAGAGAATATCATGAAAATTACATTTAATAAAAAAAGTTTTGTTATAAACAGTTTCAGATGAAGCTTCATGGGAAGCTTAAATGTGCAGGTCAATACCAAGGACTGAAAAGAGTGCACCTACAAACACCTTCTCAGAAATTCTGCTTTCTCATTCAGAATGCCTTGTTGCAGAGCCATACAGCTTTACTAATAGTGTCTACATAGACTCACCTCATGTCTGTGCTGTCCGCAGACAAACACCAAAAAAAAAAAAACTCCCCAAGGTCATTTGGGGCTGAGAAGAAGGTCAGGCTTGCTTACTCCTTAATACCTTTGAAGCTGCTAATGTGACTGAGATGGATGAGAGTGAGTAGGATACAAGCCTGTCTGTCAGCAAAGCACATGATCTCAGCAATATGCAGCGTCATTGATCTAAATCTCAGCTACAGCAGTTAACAGATTCCAAGAGGGAGAGAAGGCACTTGGACCACAGGGCTTGTTGCACTTGACTATGTTCTTACTTTGCAACATAGACATTGCTCAGCAACCTGGATTTTTGCAGCCTGCTTCCAGTCGTTAGTACAGATAGTATTTTCGCACCAGCAGTTTCTTTTTTACATCCAGAGGCTCTTTGCTGAGTCTCTGTCAAATTCCAACTTGCTGAATTATCAGCTAAAACTCTATCACTTTTCTATGAGAAAATTTTTTAAGAGATTAGAAAGTAACAGAAAAAAGATAGACACACACACACATATATATACACACAATAATGAAAGATAAGCTTTCAAATGTTTGGAGGTTTATTTTAGAGATGTGTATCCGCAGATACTTATTTCTTAAAGGAAGAAGAAATACAGAGTCTGATTTCTACTTGATTGAATAAAGAACAGGCTAAGAAAGAAGAACGTGAGATACCAATCCCACTAAAGTCTCAGACTGAACAGATAAAATAATGCATCCCTCCCAGAAACAGTGAGCACAGTTAAGTTCTGGATGTCAGAAAGAGGTAATGCTTCCTTGTACCACTTCTGTTGCCTGCAGCCTTGTCTGCTTGAACCTTGAACCCCAGCTGAACCTCCCTGAGCCTCAAGCGAAGGTCCTGCTAGAAGCCCACTGGCATGTGTCGTTCAAAATCCTCCTTGTGCCTAGAAGATGCTATCAAGCTGTTATTAACTCCAGTGACACCAGGGCACAATTTTATCCTCAGTCACGCTTTTACTGAGACTCCTTGAGATCTACCTGAAGAGCATTAAAAGAACACAGAACACAGTCATTGCCAACTGTCAGTGTATTATTTGTCACCTTGCAAGCTTCCCCCCAACCTTTCTAAACCCTCTGCCAAGGCACCACCAGCACCACATTTTTGACTCCTGAAGAGATCCCAACACTTAGTGGAAGTACTGTACTAATTAAGACTTTGAGACCAGTAAGGAAAAAACATCATGTCTAGCCTCATACTTGGCAAATTACTCACAGTTCCTTGCTTCCCTTCACAAGATTGTCTCGATAACAACCACTGCCAGTAGCAATCTGAGGCAATGAGTGCAGAAAAAAACCCTAACAAATACATGCCTACATATGTGAGCTCCACTTCCTTAGGCAAAAATAACTAGTCAAATGAGTGAAGGATCTTCTGCTTTCTTACGTATGGTAGTTGTACATACACTGATGTGCAAGAAGCTTCCAGAGACTTCTCTCATAGCTTGTCAAATTGTCATAGCTTGTCAAATTACTGATTTCAGAAACTTGCACTACTCCCAAATGAAGGTTGCTGTTTTGTCATTTTAGAGAGGTGGCACACCTCTGAGCTTCTTTCAGTGTAGGTTGAGGGAATGAGTGCATATTATGTATGCCAAAAGGAGGTGGAATTGGCCAAGTTGAGCAAGTTAAGGCAATCCAAAGCTTTGAGACAGGGGAAAAATAAATCCGTGTGGAAGGACACAGTACAGGCATAAACAACACCCACACAGACTATCTGAGGTCTTGCTTTCTTGCTCAGAAAAACAAACTCTTTTCTGAACTCTGTTCATTTTTACAGACAAAGCTATCAAGCTTAATGGACAAAAGTACAAGTCATAAGTACAGGACACTTAATCTAGGTAATTTATCTCATTCTTAAATGTTTTCAACACAGACAGGAGTAAATGCCTCTTGGAAAAGGCTTCCTTTAACTTCACTTTCAAATGACGTTAACTTTCAGATGACTAAGTCCAGAGCAGTTCACCTTAACCATAAGGCATGTATTAATGAAAGAGACTGAAAGTTCAGACTTAACACAGTTAGACCAGGAACTATTCTCACCCATGGAAAGGGTGATCCTTGCACTGCTACAGCCAAATATCTTCCAGCAACCTGTGTTTTAGGGGTTTCCTGAGCTTGATGCTGCATCTAGATAACTGCATTTGACAATCATTGATGGAACAGTTTTCTTAATTCTCTTTTGAAGACAATTATGCCTTTTGGCTTCTATAACATCCCATGGCGATGAATTCTGCAATCTAATTTTATGTTGCATGACTAGCATTACTGACAGAGCAAGCCGCACCTTTCCAGGGATTCTGTAACATGCTGACACCATCTTACTTTTGTCTCATTTAATCTCATGAGTCATAAGCAGTACAATAAAGTTTTCTACAGCTATCTGGATTTTTCCCCAATATCAAAAAGCTCTTTTAAAGCAATGGCTGTCAACAGGCAAGTGATCTAGTATACTTTTTCACAGGTTTGTGTTACTCACATAGCTCTATCATAAACCTAAGGATGGCTGAAGCTGTTCAGCAAGGGTGGCAAATAATAAGTAATAAATAGCTGTTTGCAGAAAGAAATGCGAGGCTGGGAGGGGACAAGGAATCCTCTCACAGTCCTGGAACAGCCCAAGTAGGAAGCAGTGGAATCTCCCTGGAGGAGAAAAGCTAGGAGAAACCAGCAGGAGTTTTAGAGAGAGAGTGAATAAGAAAAAGAAACGGGGAGAAGGCAAAAAGATGTCTTTAGATTTCCATAAGAATTAAATTGAAAAGGGGAGTGGGAGGGACAGTGGAGAGGCAGGTTAAAGGTTTGTATTCCTGTTGTCGTCAGCAGAGAGCGAGTAGGAAAGGAGACCTAGACTGCCTCTCTCCCAAGTCTGCTGCCCTAGGCGACTGTTTACTTTGCCTTTGCCCAAGCCAGCGTAAGATGTTATAAAATGAGTTTCCAAAATGCTCTGAGTCACCAGAACATGGATGAGATCTGTGGATTCAAACCACCTTTCAAGATTATGAATCTCTTCTGAATATCCATTATGCCGATGATATATAACAAAATCACTGCTGTAATGTGATGCACATGTCAACTTTAAGGATACAATCCCTGCTCAGATGGCATCAGCAGAGGGACACGTCAGCATGGTGGATTACCAGAGCAAATGCTTTAACGTGCAAAGTGATGCAATGTGTTTTGACAACAATTGTTCCCTTATGTTTATTTCTGTGTCAGGTTTGACTTGACTATCTGCCAGGACAATGCTTAGGATCCTTTGCATTGCTATGCAGAAGCTGATTATGTGATCAAATGCTTAAAGCACATAAAATCACTTCCAAGATTCAATGAGATAGATGTGCCAGAAAAGTCAGTAGGTGTTTGAAATAATTGAGGCTAACAGCTAGACCTGAATTTTTCAAAAGAATATGTGTTTTGTTTTGGATTTGGGGTGGTTGGGTTGTTTTTTTTTTCTTCTAATGCACTATCATATAATCTGCCTAGAAATTCAGCCTTAACATAATGTTCACATCAAATGATATCCACCCGTTAAGAAAGAACATACAGAGTCCTCCCTGAAGTGGAAAAAATGCAGTCTTTGTGTACAGCAGATCCCTTGTGAGCCTTCATACCCTGTGCACATGCCTAGAACTACAGAGCAGACTCCAATGGCACAGTGGAGCTGATATTTGTAGGTCTGGGAGACTCAGCACTGAACTAAAACTTGTCAGCCCTTCGCCCCCCATCTGTGACGCTGAAGTTTTTCTAATTAAGGCCAATACCCCCATAGAAATGTTGCATATACAGATGGCTGTAGAAGAAGCAGGTTACCTGCTCTTATGACTTTAGTATTGCATTTCCAGCCTACCCTGAACCATCACAAAATCCCCACAGTGAGTAAGTGTGATTCCCATTCAAGAGACAAGGGCAGAAGGCAAACCCACTATGGCACCTGCCCAAAAGCCGTGATCTCAAATAGAGGCTTTACCCTGTGCTCCCGGGTTTGGGCCTAGCCTGGTACTAGTGTCTCACTGCACAGCTTTGCAAGAGTTTTGGGCCCTCAGAGGTATTTAGGCACCAAAACAAAAAAAAAGTGGTACTTAAACACTTTCAGAAATCTGTCTTTAATTTCACCATCCCATAAATCTCTTTCATGGAGACATCTTTCATCTTTTCTGCTTCAGAAGCCAGTTGTGAAGTTTAATTACACAATGACTATGAAGTCCAGTAAATAAAACATATATTAAGAGCAGTTAATGAGATTTCTGTCACTAACACACTCTACCTCTTGTGAAATATTACTCGTATGTTAAAAACAAAACCAACCAAACAAAAAAATCACAGACATATTCAATGTAAAGCCAATCCATCTTGATTACTTGCACAAATAATATGTTATACAACTCAATAGTACTTATTAACACAAAATGGAAAACAGCATAGACTTTTCTGACCAGCATGAAATACTGTTTACTCATCCACGTGTCAGTGGTTTCCTGAAGTGCCTGGAGTGACTGCCCATAGTGCTGCCTGAGTGGGACCCCAGACCCATAGGGTACCTACTTCCCAAGGGCTCTAGTGGCTTAGATACCTCCAAAGACCTAATGAGAGGTCACAGTCCTCAAGTATCACATAAATCCACTGCAAGAAGATGGACCCAGTTTCAAATTATGTGTACTTGGTAACAGATTCTTACCTTACCACTGAGACTCATGTATAAAAAGGTGCACATGGCATCATTACAAGTGCAATGTATTCAGCCACTTCAGGGTCCTCATGCTGCTTAAATCATTTGTCCACAGTCTTTGACCAAAGTTCCTTGTTCTGTCAGAAAAGAATAAGGAAAGGAAGAAAAATAAAAAAGTTTATTTCCTGGCAGAGCCAATACACATCCTACCTACTCTGTATCTGGGCAAATACCTTTCCTGTTAGGAATTATGGTATGGAATCCATAGATTAATAATACTTTTGCAGAGACCAGGCAGGAGTGATTTTCAGCACACGATGCCTGTTACAGCAAGTTCTATTAATATTCACCAAAGGGAAACCTGTTTGTTGACCTAAAGTGCGACTGCTTCCTATTCTCTTCTTGTGAAATTGTTTGGGTCCTGTGGGACAACTGTACTGAGCTTTTGACACAAATATTAAAATTCTATTTAGATGTACAATGTTTTAATGCAAATTTTTTACCATAAAACCAAATGCTCCATTCAGTTAAATTAATAGAATTACAAAAAGATGTAATGATAGCAATTAAGTCTTGAAAATGCAAATTTTATAGTCAAGGACAATTACTTCATTTATAGTATACTGGAATGATGCCAGATGAAGGTAATTTGGATCCCCCTAGCTCACAGTTATATCATGAAGGATATCTTAATTTCATTAGTACAACAAAGATGGGTGAGAAGTTAGAGAATACAAAAAAAACCTAGGATGGGAGAGAAAATTTGACCTTTCTCATTTCATTGCAGTGAGAATACATAGATCTTACTAAAGTATTAGTAATATTTCTTTCTACTCCTGCCTCTGAAAAAAATGCCTTTTTTTTTTATTAGCAGCAATGGAACATTAGTATGTAAAAGGTCAGCTTCATTTAGCTACTTAGAGCCAATGTGTTCATGCCACAACAGTTACAGACCTACCATTATTTCAGTTTTAAGGATGCATACACTGTTAGCTCATGGCTTACCAGGTCTCAAGCCATGGCCTCAGGGATGCATGGTTTTGACTCCAAGAGGAGTTAAAACATTTTTGAAAAATTCTGCTCACTCTTATAAAAAGTACTCTTGCCTCCTGCAAACAGGAAAGTCAAATGCCATTAGTTTTTCATTAGCATAGCATAGAGTGATCAAGTAGGTGCAGAATACAGAGTGATATACTACAGATTTCCTGGCCTGCTCGTATATGTGTGTAAAAATAAGTAAATAAGAAAAATACTGTTTCATACATTTTCTTTAGCAAATTACTGAGTTCAAATAGGAGTTTGGGAGACTCTAGAGGTTCTTTCTTTCTTCCAAACGAGTATCCAGGGAAAAGGCATATTAAATATGGTGCAGTATGAAGTTTCAATAAAAGGCCTTTACACCTACCATTTTTTTTCTTCACGGCCTGCTATAGCCACTGCAGAGAAATTCAAATCCAAGAGGGATGGACTCACTGGGTGACAACTGGCTCCAGCTCCACACTGGTGTATCTCCCCCATGCATCATCATGCCGTGGCAGGAATGCGGCAATGCAGGACCCCTGCCCACATCCCCTTCGCTGCAAAACAACTTGAGGGGTATAGAGTTCTTATCCTTCATCCCACTGTTTCCGTGCTGGCCAGCGTAATATTTTTAAGCAGTAAAATTCACACATGCAAGCCTTACTGGGAGGCGAAGACAAACAAGTGAAACTGCTGCTATTCTGACCTACAAGTCCATTAGATTTATTCCTCAGAAATGTTCATCTTAAAAAGCAAAGAACAACTACAACCTGACTTTATTGATTGCTCATTACTGATTTTAATAACAGGGCTGTGACTATTTGGTTTTAAGAAAACAAAGGAAAAATGAAGGAAAAATGTACCTTGGGTAGGGTTTGTGCTTTTTCCTCCTTATTTCTTGTCTGAAATCCAGCTGAGTGCACATGGAGACAGGCTGGCTTTGCTTCCTTCGAGATAGTCTTGTGAAATAAAAACAGGCCCGGTGCTTTTTTCCCTTCTACTCATCAACATGTGTGCAACATGCGTGCTCGGGCACACCTGTAGTGCCATCCTTATTTTGCACTGATCTCACCAGTGGAAGTCTGAACACGCTGAAGAACTGGAGAGATGCCATTGACTTCAATGGCAGGATCTCACCCCAGGATCTCACCCCATATTTCTGCAAGTCAAAGAAGCTATCAGTCACCCCTGTGCTTTAAAATGATGGATGATATCCTGACTCATTGGAAAGTTATTGGCTCCCTGTGGGGTTCAGATTTCCTTCAGTTAATTCTGTCTTCTGTCATCCAAGAGAAAAATTAGACCTGGTACCAATACGGACTTTATCCTAAGCTTCTGGTTGTTAAACCCCTACTATATCTGACAAGTTAGTATGAGCTTGTTGTTTTTATGTATTTATTAATGCATAGGTGTTTCATTCTAAACTCTCTCACTGTGGATGCTGTTTGGAGATTTGGCTTAATGAGGAGTGCTTGGATGAGTTAAGCTTGGGAATGTTTGCACTATATTGTACAATACAGCTTAAACACTCGTGTCAATTTATTGAAAAGCACAGATCTAACAGCCTAATTGTTTGTGAATCTGCCAAGTCTTAGCTGTTGCAGGGAGAAATGTTTCGTCCAAGCTACTCCCAATGTGTGTCAGTTGTAAAAAAAAAAAAACACGGCTGTGATCATAATAGGATATTGATTAGTCTGGATCCCATACAGAAGAGAACCTGATTCTTTGGTGGTCCACTAAAAGGTCATATTGTTTGATTGCTCCATAGCTTCTAAAATACAAGAAATATTGAACCAAAACTGCTTTCAATTATACTCATGTTATCTGAGGCCTGGGAATGTAACCAAGGGCAGCATTTGGCCCATTCTGATAAAAAATGGGGCAACACTCAGCATTTCATTTCGTCATTAGCAGAGACGAACATCAGCTCTGCCTACTCTAATTGATGTCATGCCCTAAAGTTAATTCCAAGGTAAGCAGGTGTAAACCTGTTTGATCCAAGGGCTTAATTTTTGATGGATCTGACATACAGTGATATGTGCTTAGTGTTATCTGAAAATTGTGGTTTGGTTTACATGTTCATATATATTTCTGCAGAATGATACTTACAACTGCTTATATACCTCAGATCTCCAAATTCCTCACTCGACCTGACTCTCACAGTGAGCTTGGAAAGTCAGAAAGCAACTTCCGCAGTGCATATTTATTCTAAATTAGTAGATCAATTCTGAAAAAAAATATTTTTTTATGTATTTATGGTGTTATTTATTTATTCCTATTTCTAATCCATATTGTGATGATTCATACAGAATGCAATTCCTTTGTTACTTCTGACCTGCTTTGAAAGCTGTATGGATGTGATAATTTCTTTTCTCTTTTCTAGTGTTTTCTTCTCACTTGATGAATGCTTGAAAGAAAGAGAAATTTTTTTCTCATAATTTTCCATTTTCCCAACTTTCTGAATATTGGACTGGGTTTCTTTTGAGATGTGATTTGAAAAGGATTTAAGGACCAGCATTTAGAAGTCCCTATTCTCAGAAGCTGCCTGTGATTTTTGGAGACTTGGCCGTTTGTGAATCCAGTTTAGATTTTCAAATACTACTTGGTTTTGAAATATTCAGATCATTCACAAAGCCTTTTGAAGCACAAACAAGGCTTTTGGTGTCCTTTAGGCTTATTCTCCTCATTAACTCCAAACTGATATACATGGAAACACTCTTATTTTTTTAAAGCTATGTCCTTCGAAGAAAGTCAGTGGGAAGACTGGATTAAGCCCAGGCTTCAAGATTTCCTGATTCATTCAGAACTTCCTATCTATTGGATAGTTCTCAGAAATCACAGCTATCTATAAAATTCAATCAATAGTGAAAATCAATGTAGTAATATTATATATTATAGTAATATTTATAGTAATATTTTATATTACTATAGATAATGGAAAGCCGTTAAAAATGTTTTGACTGGTTTTTTTAAAGATGAATAAAGGCTTATTTAGACTATGTGTATATATATGCCTTTCTTTTACTTTGTGAAAAGGATGTATTAGAAAAAGAAAGTTTGTAAGACAGAAAAAAACATGTATAAAATTCCAGAATAGAATGAAGAGTATAGAGAAATATTTGCAAAAGATTACAGATCCACTGACACTATCTTGTTCACAGAAACACATCAAGTAATTTCACAGAAGAAAGCTTTCAGCTTGTTAGTGTAAAACGTTCTAAGGCAACATTTAGCTCGCAATATTACTGTATCATATAAGGGCTTTCATGTGCTTTCCAATATAGCCTCTGACTGGAAATATTAGCTGATGCAGCAGCATAAATAAAGAAATGTCTAGATTTCTATGGTTCCCAAAGGTCATTTTTATGAAAAGATCAGGAAATACGTTTCATTGAAATTAAAAAGAAAACTATATCAAGTTTAATAACATTGTTACTATAATGACATAAAATTCAGTGAGATGGTGTACTGTTTAATATTTGACTGTCAAGTTTCCACAGTGAGCCTGAGTTATGTGGAAGCATTGAAACTTTTTAAACTGAAATTGTTTTCAATTTTATTTCTGTTTCACTACCTGATCTGTCTTTTTTCTCCCTTGCTATAATACAGCTTTTTTTTTTGGTTGAACCTGATGTTTTCTGTGAAGTACAACAAAAATTCAGAGTGAGCTGTACCTCTACACCCAGGGAAGCTCATTCTGAAAATGCATCCCCAGATAGCCAAAAGCTTTCTACTCCAATTCATCTCCTCAACTGAGATAGAACTCCAGCAGTGGTTTAGGGCAGGGCAAGGGGGCCGCTGTCAGGACACAGTTGCCTTCTGGGATTTCTTACTGATGGCATCATCTGAGATAGATCGATATCAGAAGCTGTACCAACCCCCAGCCATTCTGGAAAAGGCAGAGGGTCCAGCTGGCATAATGCCTTTACTCCCAGGCCTGCATTCACCTGAATAACTGTACAGACAACCAGAGTCACCACCTGCAAAGTCAAGACCAGTCTCTGGCTACGCACAACCTTTCGTTGGACACGATGTTGAGGGCTAGGATTAGAGAAACAAAAAGTTTATAGCTTGGCACAAATCTGAAAAATTTAGGTTTTCAGATAAACAAATCAACCCCTGTCACCAATCCTGGGACAGAAATGAGTTAATACACATAAACAACATGTAACATTTTGACATCAAACATTCTCCTTTAATTTTTTTTTTTAAATGCAAGCTTGGTTTAGCACATTTCCCCAGGATGGATTTTAACAGATTAGTTTAAGTGTTGTTTGGATTCATGAGTGTAGAAAACAGATAGCTGTAAATGTACTTGAAGCATGTATTAACATTCCTGATAAAGCAAAAGTCTGAAAGAGCACAAAAAAGGGGACACAATAGTTCCCAATATCCATCTATATGTCCTTACGTCCTTACTTACAGGGCCATCTAGAAGGCAGGTGACAGTTGTCAGCAGGGGTTCCATGTTATATCTACCCAAGGTTATCTGTCAGGTGGGTCTCAACACAACACAAGCGTCTGGGGCATCCTTCCTTTTCCCTCACCCCTCTGCAATGCTTCCTCAGGACTCGCCTCACACTGGTCAGGCAGCCCTCCATTCCTTAAAAGGAGATTTATTTTTTTTTAATCACTGTAATACTGGGCTTTCAGAAAAAGTTACTCAGGTAAGGGGCTCAAGGAACGTCTGCAAAGGAGGTTTCAGAGAAGCAGGCAGACAAGTTACCGTCTCAGGATAGCTAGACAGAGCCGTGGTCACAGATAGCATAAAGGTACCTGTGTTGGAGGCAACTATCACCCCATTAAATTCAGCTCTCTCTTTTCCATAGGTGCACATGTAGTCAGGTATGTGTCCACAACTCTTGTGAGGGCAAAATTAACTGATGCAAAGAAAGATAGATGTCTAGGGGTAAAGGGAAGGCATGACTGTTCAGTGAGGTCAGATGAAAGGGCCTATAGCAAGGGACCATGCCTTGATGAAAGTTTGGAATAGTGTAGATTCAGCAGTTCAAGCCAAACACAGGAATTAGAGGGTCATGAAATGAAGTATTTGGTTTTCAGGGAGAAAAATGGAGCTACTAAGTAGTTATACAAATGAACTATTTGTTTGTCACAACAAATTACCAGGTTTTAATATTACAGAACAAAGAAGTCTGCACAGCAATGTAATGGTTTCTTTAGCACTGATCTCTTTTTCAGATGGAGTATTCTCTGTTATGACGTGATGAAAGCTATTGTGTTTTGGGAAAGTGGTGGCTCAGGGGAACAGAAATAAAAAGAGTGGGAAAAGGACTTACAATAGGGTGTCCTGATTAGACCCCACCTCCTCCTGTAGACCATCAGACTGTGGTGTGCTAAGCCAGAAGGTGAAAAAAAGGCCAAACCTCACATTAATGATGAGTCCTCTGGCTGGTAAAGGTACAAGTCATCCTGGGTGAGGTCAGTTTTCTGTGGTGACTCGAAAGGATGATGTTGCTTGTGTCAGCAGAAGCTTAGCTATGGTCACAGCTACACAGGTGTGGACACTGTTCCTCTTAGGGAAGCACCTGGAGAATAGACAGGTTGCTGCATGTAGGGAAAGAGTTCAAGAAATCTGGGAAGGTGGATGGAGTTTGGGGCACCAGCAGGAACACCATGACTGCTTCCAGCCCAAGGTTACAAGCGAAGGGGAAGCTGCAGTCCACACTTGGCAAGGCCAGGCATGCTGTGGAGTAATCTGGGAAGCATCAGATCTTTTTTTTTTCCTAGTTCAAAGGCCTAACCAAAGCATTCTGGGCACCACCAGTGTTAACAAGGAGAGCCCAACAAGTCACTGCCAGTGATCCGCTGCTCTGAACCATGGCTGCTTTTTTGCTTACAGGCACTCTGTTGTTTCATATTTTTATGACACCAGAGTACCCAGTCCTTGACAGGTGCTCCTGGGAACTATTATAAAGAAAATAAAAATGCTTCAGCTTTCAAAACTTCCAAGAAAACTCTTGGGGAAAACACTGAAGTTTTGGGTTTCTGTGGGCTATCATACAAGGACTGGAAATTCAAAATGCTGAAAAGAGAAAGCTGGGGTTTGAGTCCTTGAAAACAAATAATTTTAGAGTGGCCCTAGTGATTAAGTCACTGGTGGCTATTTCTTCACAGCAATGGATGTGCCAGGTACCATGCCGAAAGCTCATTTACTGAACTGCTCCACCATGGGCAGCTCAGTGTTGCATGGTCCTTAGGACAAAACAATTCCCTCAAAAAAAAAAACAAAACAAAAAAAAAAAAAAAAAAAAAAAAAAAAAAAAAAAAAAAAAAAAAAAAAAAAAAAAAAAAAAACAAACAA